>WEIS01055376.1:16609-39449 GCA_013389965.1 Todus mexicanus | reverse complement strand
GGGAGGGAGAGAGAGGGATGGGGAGGGGAAGGCTGCTAACAGGTGAGTTCAAGAAAGAGTCATATCCTATCGAAAAAACCCCGTATGCACACCCTCTCATGTGTGTATGAGCGATCTCCCAGTGAGGAGTTGCACACTTGCAAAGCACACTCCAGGCACAACCAGGAGGGGTTTCTGCACCATCTTTGTGCAGGCTCGTATCCACCGATACATTCCTGCACCGTCATGCACCGCAGGCACTCGGCAGGCGTTCGCTCTGAATCCCAAGCATCTTCCCTGCTTTTTCTATGCTACGCACACGCTTCTGTTCGAGCTGCTTGCATGCTCAGCTACGTGCAAATTTCGTCTCATTCACACATCCCTGGGCATCCATGTGTTCTCCTTCACTCTCCCCCTCACTCTTCCTTTCTCACATACATACACCCACCAGCGTACCAGTGGCCTCATCTCACAGCACCACACGTGTTCCCATAGACTCTCTAGGGGTGCCTGTGAGTCTCATACAGCCAACCCTCTCTAAAACACACGGTCTCACACCAGCGTTTGTGGATGCACCTTCCAAAGTGTTCAGGTACGAGGAGCAGCCACCAGAACTGAGCAGCAGGCAGCCCACCAAATGCACTTCCCAGCCTGGCTAAACCCCCAAACCTGAGTTCAGATCTCATGGATGTGGATGTTGGTCAGAAAGCACAGGGATACAAGGAAGACAGAGCGTCCTCCATAGCTTTCTTAAAATAGCATAGCTCCTCTGCTCCTCCCATCACGAGAGACAGGTGACTCAAACACAAGACCCTGCAGTAGGACAGCGTGTCAAGATACTCTTGGGTTGCAAGGGATCATCACACTTCATGCTCACACAGAGGAAGAGGGGCCAGATTTCCCCACAGTTGGGGAGTTCATCAGAGCCGTGCCAGCTCCAAAGCCCGGGCCATCTGAGGTGCATGAGTGCAGAGATAAGGAGTGTCCTGGGAGTCCCTCAAACCATGTCTGAAGTGGCTGAGTCCCAGTTTTGGAGCTCAAGTGGGAGGAAGTGGAAATGCAATGCATACCTTTGCTCGTTTCCACCACCAGAGACCTTAACAGGACTTTACCTTAGATGCTCCAGCCATGCCAGTCCTGTCCCACCCCGAATTCCTCAGGACGCTCTTAGAATTCCCCTCATTCTCCATCCTGGTCCACCAGCAGCATACCAGCCATTTCACATGATGACAGTTTGGCTCTGACCCCCCGGCAGGGTGGAGCTAGTACCCTAACATGTACCTGGGCGCTGAAATTCCTTCTGAGATCTGTTGGAGGCTCCATAAAAAGGTTTTAAGAGGCCCTGGTTCCATCTCACCTCACTCTAGATGGTGCTGACCAAAGGAACACTGTAGCCCTGTGTTCCTTGGTAGTAAACAGGGGGGAAGGATGAGGACTTGAGATGGCGAAACTTGCTCCTGGAAGTCCTTCTAAATGTGTAGAAAGGGAGCTGAGGGCAGCTAGGTCCTAGAAGTCCATGATCTCACCACATTTTTAAAGTTCCTAAGGGGTAAACGGAGCCTCAGGTGGCATTTGAGGGTGTCTACCCTCGAATAAACTAACATGGCTCCACCATCTTCACACCACCTTTTTCAAGCAGTGTAGGGGGTCCCCCACACTGTAGTGAATTCCTGGTCAGGACAGAACAGTCTGTGCGTGGGAGGGCTGATTACAGGGAATGATATCGCCACCGGAGAGGAGAGGGACTCAGCAGTAAGCTAGCAGGGGCTGCTGCAAATTTCTTGCTCAGTAGTGACAAGAGCTGCTGCAGGGCAGGGCCTGCTTGGAGTGGCGCGGGGGCAGGGGGCTATGTGTGCTGTGCTCGCTTCTGCTTCTTCTTTTTTTTTTTTCTTTCTTTTTTTTTTTTCTTCCCAAATATCCGGCTACATTACATGCAAACTGGGATAGAAATAGAGTTATTTGTTTTCACGCGGATGATGCCGGGTAGTTTTTAGCTCGACATCAGAAACAAAAAGCTAATCCCTGTTGAACCTCCAGACAGCAAGGAAGAGGATGTTTGGAATTTGACTAATCATCTACCTATGACCCTGCCTGGAAATAGAGCAAAATGATATTCAAGCTGCTCAGGCTTCAGTCGTCTTTCTGTGCTCCTTGTGCTTTTCAGACAGGGACAGATTTTTCTCTTCAGGCTCACTAAAGGCTGGGCCAGTCTCATTGGCATTAAGTTCAACAGGGGCACGTGCACTTGAAACTGCTGTGCCTTGAGCCGGGCAGGTGCCCCTCTGATTCCCTTGCTTTTGTGAATTAGTCTGTCATTTGTCCCACAAACCCCTAAATCTAATGGGGACGACTATATCTTTCCCTCACCTGGCTTGTGGGGTGGGTGTGGAGGCCCGAAGAGCTATCAGTGTCCCAGATGTCTCAGGACAAGAGTTTGAAACCACCACTGCATACGATGGGAAGATATTACCAGGCCACATGAAGCAGCTGGACCATGGAAATGTCCTGTTAGTGCACCGCGACTTGACGAGGTCCGGTTGTAACTGTGCTAGCTGGCAATGGACCTGCAGGCAAACCTCAGCAAAACCAGAGACTTTGTAAGAGCCAGTAGCAGGCTTTCCTATTAAAACACTTTCACCACCACTACAGATTTGTAACCTGCGAACAGCTGAACTCAGCTCATCGGTTATTTTCTTATCAGTAGGGAGGAGGGCAACACGTGTCCGAGGACAATAGGCAGTTCCTTGCTGCAAGGCTGCTCTCACCTCATCTCATGTTGGTGGAAAAAATGATCTACTAGCCACCATCCACAGAGGCATGATGTGAGGGGTGAGATATATATATATATTTACTTTTTTTAGATGGGGGGGAGAGAATTGTGAAACAGCAGGAAGAAAAACAGGGCTTACAATGGAAAGCAAGACTCAGTCGGAACAGCTGAGATGTCTCAGCCTCTCCATGATGAGTCCTATTTCGAAAAACAATCAATGGAAAGAAATTAGGAGGTGTTGACAGCCAACGTGTAGTCAGCCTGCCCACTCAAGGTATCTAACTTAGGTGTTGCTCCCGCTCTGGTCTCTAAGTTCAGGAGAATGATGAGCAATCCCTACGCCTACTCTGTGGGGCTGCTGCAGCCGTCAATGGAGGCGAGCAGCCGTGACACTGAAATGAAGCACCTAGAGTAAGTTTTATGCCTAGTTTACACCAGGAGGCTTGTTCTGTGGGCGCATGGGTTTTACGCCACATCACTCGGTTGTGTGAGGTTTATCCCAACTCAAGCGATCAGCATGGAGTCATTGTACGTAGCCTACACCATGGTTTACACTGCGTGCCCCAGAAGCTGCTGCTATGGGAGCCACTTTGACTTCCTAACCACTGAGTTCAGTCTACCAGAGGAAGACAGGAAGAAAGGAGAAGAGAGACCAAAGGAAGGAGACAAAGACAGGCAGGGAACGTAGTGTTTATATTTGGTGATGGAGAAAGGCAGAGCCTCAGGGTGCCCAGGGCTTGCATAATTGCTCTTCTCGCCCTTGGTGCTGGCAGGGAAAACACTTTCCAAGGATGAGTAAAGCCCTCACAGAGCAACTGGCTCCAGGGGTAAGGGAAGGTGTTACCTGGTGAGCAGGAATTTGATGGGACCTGTCAGGCTTCCTCTGGGAACCCACCCTCTGCCTGTCTCTCCCAGGCAGAGGGATTCCCCCAGCCCCTCACCACCTCCTTCATCTCACCCATTCCTGGCAGAAATCTGGCAGAGAGGAGAGGATGGGGAAGTGGGAGGCATGCAGAGGGCAGAGCACAGCTCCTGACAGCAGCATGAAGGCAGAGGGCTGGCACGGGCTGCAGCTCGCTGCCCCGTGCTTGAGGGTGAAGGAGAAGGCAAAGGCATTTCACATCTCTGCGGATGTGCAGCTCGAGCAGGATTCAAAGAAAGAAGGCAAAGCTGGGGGGACTGATTTCCCAGTGCTTTCCCCTGTGCATACACGTTCCTACGCCAGGTGGGGAGGAGGGGATGCAGCCTGCTCATGCTGCCATATATTCCTTCCCCCTTCCCCAACCCCCAAATTTAGGGTAGAAGGGAACAATTTCCGTACTCTGGCAACCATCCATTATGTCTATGGATCTGCTCCCCACCCCATTCCCCCTCTCTTTCCTGTTTTGATGAAAGGAAAAAATGTTCTGCTTTCCTTCTTTATTTTTCCAGACTGGTGAATAGCACTCGAAAGGAATTTCTCTCCCTCCCCTCTTCCCCTCTCCCAGTATAATAAATATATACGTATGTGTGTGTGTGAATACACCACACATCGCAGGTCATCTGTTGTTTTTCAAGAGGCATATAGTATTTTTGTTTCCAAATTGGTTAGGTGGGCAGCGCTCCCCCTTTCCACTGACACCACCCCAAACACCGTTTCCCATGCCCTCAGCCTCTGCCACTCACCGTCTCCCCATCCTTTGCCCCTGGGTCTGCAGCGAGTGGCGGTGGCGGTGGCAGCAGCGAGAAGGAAGCTTGCTGAGCTGGAGTAAAAATAGCCCCAGCAGTTACTCAGCTCAGAACGTAACATGACTCATGATGTGAAATGAAGACGAGGGTCGAAAACCAAAAGCAAGTGGCTCTCCCTCCTCCCTGCCCCCCAACCTGCTGTAACTGCTCACATTGCAGAGCAAAACCCACTCTAAGTACTGCTCACTGGGGGTCAGGGCATCGGCTAAGGCCGAAAGCCCCACGTGTGCTACCCGCAAGAGCTAGTCCTCCTGCCTGCACTGATTTAGTTGCACTGGCACCAGTGGCAGGTGGATTTGGTGATGCTGCACCCAACCCTCTGCTGTTTTGCCTCCCATAAGCCACGGACTCCAAACAAAACTGGCACCCCATTGATGCAGCAGGACGAAACACCCTGTGCACCCTCATAGCAATGCAGCCAGCAGCCGGCTTTCAACAGCACGAATGCAGCCGGGAACCTTGATTTGCCTGCACCCACCATGACCTGCACCTGTGACAGGAGAGACAAGAGGGTTTGTGCCCATAGACCCCTCCTTGTGCCCCATCTTTGGGCAAGTTGCCCCCTGCATGATATGGAGGACACCCTGCTCACCAGGGCGTGTGGGAGAGCAGGACCCTGGCATGGCGGGAGGCCAGCCGTCACTATCTGCTGGCCTGTGTAATAAAGGAGGGAGTTTAAAAATAGACTTTGAGCTGCGATGCCGGAAAGGCAGCGAGACGTATAGAGCGGGTGTGTATTTATCCTACACGCCCTGTGTCAGATGCCCCGCTGACATGGGGACCTGCCCCAAAGCAAAGGCACCGCTCAGCAGTCACGGGTGCTCACCGAGGGGCCCTCACACCAGTCTTCATGGCCATGTTTATGGTGGGTGCATGGGGTTGGGGGGAGCCCCAAGCTCAGGGCTGCTCAGAGACACTGACCCACCCCATCCCAAGACCATCTAGAGCAGTGAAACATGCACCTCTTGCCCATGCCAGACCGACCCAATCTGCCACTCCTCCACCCCCATATGCCCAGACAAAGTGGCATCTCTCAGGACAAAGCCTTTCAATAGATCCCCTGCCCTCTGCCCTCTCCTGAACAATGAGAAATCAAGGAATATTGTCCGAGCTGAATAAAAAGATCTAATTTTAGAGTGTCTGATGTGTTCTTGGTTTCCTGCCATGGCTCCCCTCCTCCTCCCTGGCCTCCCTCTTCATTGCTCGCTAGCCTTGTGTGCAGAAAGGTTTCTGACAGGGTGAGATCACCACCAAGACCCTGTCTCCCCAGTGATGAGACAGAGGGGAATTCCAAGTTTGACTCTAGTCTCTATTTTTGTAGGGCAGGGAGGAGGAGAACACACCGTTTTTTGTCTCACTGGCTTAGATGTGCAGAGAGGACAGGGAAATCTAAGATTAAGAAAGAGAGAACTTTCTCTCCCACTTTAGTCTCCTCATATCTTGGCCCTGACATGGGCCCAGGACTCTGTCCATGTTTCCACCTGCTCGTGGCATCCTTGCCTCCAGCTCTGCCACGACAAGTTCTTGAAGCAGTGCTGCCCCTGTGCTGTTCCAGCCCAGAAGCCCTGGCTTGTAGGACCCTCTGTGTCCTCCCACTTTCCTCAGGCACATCTGGCAAGAAGCAAGCAGCTCAGAAAGAGCAAGTAGAGGCAGAAAGAAGCCTGACTTAACAAAAAAAAAAAAAAAAAAAAAAAAAAAAAAACAAAAAAACAAGAGGGGAGGGAGAGAAGGGGTGTTATCCAGCTACGTATTCCTGATGTTTAAACAAGGGACTCCCTTGGGTTTGTGCCTGATAAGGTTGGGTGTCAGGGGAATCTATTCATTTGTTTTCCTCTTTAAACAAAAAAGCCTTCCCATAACCACAGTGAGGAGGGAGCCAACACCGCTTGATGAACAGGCTTGTCTTAAGTGCACACACAGAAAGCCTTTCTGTCTTGCTCCTGGAGAGGAAAAAAAAAGCATAGACTCAAAGCTGTATTGACCACACCCCTCAGCATCAGTGGAAAGGGGAGCATGGGCCAGCAGTATTTTCTACATGTGGATGGACACCAGGAGCTAAGTGACGCTTGCCAGCATGTCTGTGGTGTGCCTGGAGGTGCAGAGGTCCTTTCTGATAGCGAGATCCAGGCAGATGGGCTGGGAGACTGCCTCAAAAGCAAGGAAAACTCCTCCCGCCCTTCTTCAGCTTTGAACAGTGTCTCCCAAGAGCCTCCTCCGACCCTCCCTGGCTTGGTGGCTGAGTTGTAGTGTAGGTGGAGCAGAGCTTTGAGGCCAGCCAGGCTCTCCCACGCTTCACGCTCTTTCCCTGGCTGTGTAATCTGGTGGTGGGGGACAATTATGAAAAAAAAAAGTACTTATTTATTATTATTACTACTACTACTGAATAATAATAATAATAATAATTTCCCTTTTGCCAAGAGCTTTGGGGCAGGTTCTTTGCAATGACACTTGCGTGTGTGAGGGGCAGCACTCCAAGCTACCAGAGCCTCCCTTTGGTGGGACAGGAGGGAGGGAGCAGCAGCACTAGGCGCTCACATGGAGGGGGAGAGCTTCCATAGCCCTGTCTGACATTGTGCGAGCAGGCAGAGAAACTGAGCTGGGCTGGATCTGGTGGGGTAGAGGGGAATGTCCTCCTTCCTTCCCTCTCAGCCAAGTTGAACAGTATATAGGGCTCAAGAAGCAAAAAGGAGAGCGAGAAGTCATTTGCTGGTAGAAAATAAGCTTAATGCCCGTTCCCAGCTTGGAGGGATTGGCAGTGCTGGAGGCTGGGGAATGGAAAAGTTCAGGTCTCCCGTTCCACGTGCGGCTGCTGCCAGAAAGCATCAGGCTAATGGATGCAGCAGGGTGGGAAGGGAAAAACCAGCATCAAGGCCACTGGAGATGAGGCCTCCTACCATGGTCTGGCTTGTAACCAGAGTGAGGGAGCAGCAAGCATGGGCCTTTGTATGAGGAGGAGGTGTGGGGACAGGTCCTGCACAGCCCGAGGACCGCACTTCATCGCGTGCAGCTCAGGGCTAGAGACATCTCAGCTCACTGCCAGCCAACAGCAGGAGTGGGGCTGCCCCACACAGGCGACCATCCCAGTGCCAAGAAGCACAGCCCCAGTGTAGTTTCACAGTTGATCAGCATCGCCAAAGTGACAACGAGGACAGATTCCAGCCACAGCCCTGAACAAGGCAAGGTCCGGTCAGGAGCAACAAGAAGCAAGAGTCAGGACTGGAGACAAGGCTGCAGTGCAGGTCCAAGGTGCATCNCCGACTTCAATCTCTATTGAAGGGGGTGTGACCCCTCTCCATCTAACAGAAGTTTCCAGAAAGCCAGTTTCTCCCATCCTACCTCTTTGCTTTGTCCAATTGTTAGTAGAGGGAGCCAGGAGTTTAAAATGCCATGCTGGCTGCCTCTCCATTATCGTGGGCAGAGGGAGGGTTGAGATACCTCAGAGAATGGAAAAGTCCCGATAAAGGAGGGGAGTGTGGTACAGATATACCCTCATGTCTCACAGGCCCTTGGACCAGGCTGGGATCCAAGGATGCTTTCTTGTTGTAAAAAAAAAAACCCCACACCCTATTTTTTTAAAAATATCAGCCATCTCAAGTTCTTGCTGGATTTGAAGTCAAGCCCAGCCTGCAGGTCTTTACCATCTGTAGCCGAAGAGTAGCCCTTCGCTTTGTATTGGCCTACTCCAGGACAACTCTCCTGACCTCACGCAGGGCGAATGGAGCCCAGGAGTTCCCCACAGCCTTGCGCTGCCCGGACAGGGCTGCCTGCACCACTCACACCCCCCCTGCTGCAGGCAGTGCCGCCAGCGCTGGTAGAGGAGCATTGTCACTGTATTAGGATTGTCTAGCACAGTGTGTGTGTTCATTGGCCTGCAACGCAGCAAAGGGATACAGTCTTCAGTTCGCACCTCTGATGAACATTTGATTTAAAACATGCAAAACATTTTGTTTAGTTTGTGTTCCCCCTGAAAGGATTCCCTGAAGGTATTACTTTTCTCCTCCTGTCGCCTTTTTTGAGGAAAGGTGCTGGACTGACTGCCCTGGTCCCTAAGGTCCAGAAGTGATGTAAGGGCACACATCCCCTTTTTTTCCTTCCCTGCCAACCTGCCAAGATATTTTTGTGGGCAGTGGGAGACAGAGTTCATCACACGCATGTCCTGTACAACCACCACTCCCAACTTTGAGAAAGGGCATATTCTCCAAGGCACAACAAGACCTTGTCCTTTCCACTGAAGCAGCCAACCAGGGATACTTGAAACATGGATTTTGGTACCTTTGTCACAATCTTTCTGCCATCTTTATTCTCATTCTTCCCCCCCATCCCAATTATTTATGGCCTGGATCTGGACTTGTCTTAAATAAGCAGAAAGCAGTAGCATGCTGGATACTTCTGGCATGCTTGTCTGCCACGGTGACTTGGACCATTGATCTAGGACTTTGCCTCTTGCTTTGAAAGGTGTCCTACACAATTTGGGGATTAATGGTCACTGCATACGTATGTTGTGAGTTTAGACCTCTCCAGATGCCCCAGCTTCCCAAGTCAATCTGCGAGACAGGACGTGCCAGATTGGCTGCTTTGGACCTGGCAGTTGTTAGCAAGTCTGAGCTTCTCTGCATTGCCCCAGCCTCACGCTGCATATGCCTCAAAGTTTGGGAGTTGTTTGATTGCTGCCTTAATCTCCTCCAATGTCTGAACCACAATAGAAGGTCAAGTCAGACGTAAAGGCCGGCTGCTGTCACTGCTCTGGAGTGACTGCAAATAGGTCAGACTTATCTCGAGAAAACACAGCTCAAGGAATGGCACGGCCCCTCTTGTCAACCTGTCTGGCTTCTCTTTCTCCTTCCCCTCTGTTTGCTCCTCAAGGGAGCCTCTGCAAGGCTGCCGGGGCTGCGGGAATCTCAGCAATGCTGGTCACACAAAGCCCTCTGCAGTGACAATAGCTCCTTCCTTCCTTCCTCTATTCCTCCTTCTACCTCTGCAGCTCTCACACATTCCCAGAGCTGCTCCCAATGCCTTCCAGAAGGTCCTGAGCAAAACCTCCCTTGTGCACTCCTCCCCCAGCCCAGCTGGCCCCTGCTGTGCAGGGCAGCCAAGCCAGTGCTTTTGGGGAGGAGAGGTGTCCCCACAATGCGGCTTCACTCGGGAACAGATGTATTTACCTCTCTGTCTGTGACTGAGGGTGTGGTTTCAAAATTGGCGCGAGCTGCTTGGAAAAAAGCTCCTGGAGAAAGCCGCTCTCCTGCCTTCTCCCCTTTCCCTCCAGCTGTGCATTCTTTCTTTTTTTTTCCTGGTTTGTTCGATTTGATGGGATCATTTTCAGACAGATCAGCTCCAACTTGCCACCCCACCACATGCTTACTTGTGCTCATGTAGGAAGCTGAGGAAGGCTAGAGGATGGAGGCATTAGCTCTTTCACTGGAAGCAGAAGCTTAGACCAGTGGAAACCAGTCCTGAAGCCACCCGCTCCCAATCCCTCTCTCATCATGCTGGGGAGTGTCCCTGCAGCTATGTGGGATATATATGCCTATGGCTCTGCCTCCATGCAATGGATGCTCCACACATCTCCAGAAGGCCACAGAAGCGTGTGCAGGGAGATTTTTGCCGTATAATTTCTTGCAAGGGAATGGATGCCGTGCAAGTGGCCTGGAGGTTTACTATGGACATACATGTGTCTGCACATCCGTGTCTGTGGGATCATCTGTGTTTCTTATGGTAAGCAGTCGTGTGCCAAGGCACAGATTTGTCTTTTCCTTGCCCACATGGAGTTTGACAAGCCTGGAGCTGGAAGCCAAACCCACATGAGCAGCTCCATTCTTCTGGGCCTCAGCTCAGGGAAGTGAGGCTGGAGGAAGCAGCCGGGTTGCTGTAACCCACTGTCTTCCCCCCCTCCTCCTCAGCCTATTTCCTGACACAATTCCTATATAGGACAAGTTTCTGTTGCAATAAACTGTTAGGTTAATGAAACTCTGAATTAACCCCCCTTTTCTCCCCCCTCTCCAGGGAAACTGTCCCAGAGGGCAAAGCAAATCCCGAGTATCTGTCCTCAGCTCCAAGGGAGGCACACTCCCAAGGACATCTGTGGGAACTTGTGCCGGAGTGGCCTGTGGGGAGAGGGCTGGTTGATATGGACCTTTAAAAAACATTGCACATGTATGCTCAGGGACACTCACTCCCCTCACCGAGGATGGTAGGAAGAGGGGGAGGGAGTGTGGGATTGTGTCATTGGGATTTCTCTTACCCAACAGACAGCAGTCCCCCAGGGAGGGCACCAGCAGATAACGGAGCAGGGCAGCAGCTGGTAAAGGTGTAAGAGCTTTCAAGCATTGCCTGACAAGGTGCTGACCCCAGACAAGCTGGTTCACCAGCGATCTGGAGGTTCACCTGGCAGCGTGGCTCAGGAGTTCTATGTGGATTTGGAGAGAGGGTCCTCCCTTCCTTCAGGAGCTTTTCTACCCAGGAGCAGAGCTAGTGCAGGGCCACTCCAGCTGCTGGCTAAGCCAGGGGTGGTGAGCACCTTTTAAAACCTGCTGATACTGAACTATCAGTGTAATTTTCTAATGTGGTTCCTTTCCTCATTTGAGGTTTGCCCTGAGGTTCCTGCCTGACTCTAAGTGTTTCCACAGACACTTCTTGGAAATTACCAATCTAAAGACTTTAGTGTATTAATACTGTGTATTTGTTTTCCTGCCTCTTTGTCTGGATTTAAGGCTTTCAGCTTAGCTAATGGTGGAGCTAGAAGAGTCTTTCCCTCTGCCTTTTATGCTCAAGCTGGCACGCTAAAGGAGCAGGCTCCCCCCTCATTTGCACCTTCAGTGCATCGCAGATCTGCAGTGATGCTGGCCTCCTTCTGCTGAGGGACTGAGCTTATGAGGAGCCAGCAGCAGCAAGGTGTTCTCTGGTCCTGCTCTAGCTCGAGGCAGGAATGCAGCAACGGGCTCTGAATCATAAAGACCTGTGATTTTTACTGAGAGGTGGTGCTGGGTAGAAATGCCAAACTCGACATTTCTGTAAAAATGTGGCCAAGCTGGAAGGGGTTGGGGGAGGGAGCATGAGCTATACAGAACAGATCCTTTAGTCCTGTCTGGCACTAGCAGTAATAGCAACAATAGTAATATTCATCATCATCACAACATTCAGATATCAATTTCCATCTTGCAATTTCTGTGTGTGCACTGACTCATTTATTTTCCCTGGTGAGACAGGGAGGAATTGTTAGCCCATGGCAGATGTGGGGAAGCAGACCCTTCTTCCAAGCCTTGTAGAGAGGGCCAGTAGTGGGATCCTCGCCTTCTAGTTCTACATCCACAAGACTTTGTGCGATAAGTGTCTACTGAAAGATGACTACCCTGTCATGGTACCCCAGCCACAAAGGACTTGGTGAATCAAAGTAACCATCTCTTGGAAAGTATTTGAGATTATTTTTTCCCTAGCAAATCTGTTACGGTGTGTGGGCACATGGGAAGGTATTTAACACCACTGTAAGCTCCTGCAGTCATGTTACCGGCTTTGATTCTCTGTGCCGAGGCTTTGGCATCTCGCAGTAGGACTAAATTGTCTAAGAAGCGTATCTAACCACAGAGCCATTCGTGTGACGCATGAGCCACTGAGTGCAAAGAAAGGCAGGCTCGTGGCTGAAGCTTTTTTCCCAGGCCAGCCTCCCCCACTCCCAGCTGTGCTGGGCAGGACCCTCTTCGCAGCGATGGGACCATTGCGTCTGCAGCTCCGTGTCATCGCTGGCTATGCCTGCCCAGATTCAATAGCAGCCATTGTCCTGGGGAAAGGTCACCCAAGCCAGGCACACAGACGGCAGCGAACATGGAGGCTGCTGCTGGAACAACTGAGCATGGGGAAGGGAAGCGGGGGCAGAGGGCAGAGGGGACTGAGAGGATGGAAGAGGCAAGGACGTCGGAGGAGGTCTGGGTTGCCTCCTGCTTGGAGGAGGTTTTGGGTCTGCACGTAGTCAGGAATTGGCCTATTTCCACAGGGTTAAGCTTGCATTTGTGTGGGCAGCACCTGGAACCTTGTTGGGAAACATCTAACACCAGAAAGCTCAAAGCTTTCCTAGGCAATCTGCTTTTCCCATAACCGGCTGCCCTTCTCTTTTCTTCCCATCTTGAATGCAGCGCTTGCAGGGCTTTAATGGCTTTAGCACCACACCTACAACCAACATCACCTAGTCTCCTCTTACATGTCTCAGTCCCCAGACAAGTGCTGTGATTTAGTATGTCTGACCTTGTGCTGTGCGACTTAATGAAAGAATGTCATCTGCACAGGATCCCATTGCCTTTATCATCCTGATGAGGTGCTGTATTTGTAGTGCTGAGGATTTTTGTGCCTTTTCAGGGAGGCCTTCTCTCCCCAGACTGTTAGCATTGGGTCATTTTGTGCTTCTTACCGAAGCTTCACAAAGAAGCGGGGCTGCAGCCGTTCTGGCAGTCATTTCCTTTCCCCTCATCTCCTGTCTCTGGAAAATACACTGGAATTTCAGTAACAAATATTCCTCCAATTTCACGATCAGATGTCTGGGTCATGAGTCCCACCCTGGTTTCTGTAGCATGGCTTATACCAGCCCAGGGTGGGTGTCTGCCTCCACCAATTCCTGCTGCGAGAATATCCATGCAACCCCTCACAAAGTCAAAGCAATTGCCAGCATTTTTTCCTAATCTATTCATAGTTCTGTGGGACTTTAGTCAATGCTCTGGAAGCATATGCCATTGGGTGATCATCTTGCATTTGAACAGCTGCTAATCTCTGCAAATTTGCATTCACTGGGGTTTTTAGCCTGCTTGTTAATCTCATGGCATTTGGTTTTGGGGTTTCTATAACTAGTATTTTTTAATTTTCAGAAGCAGTTCTCTTCTCATTATCGGAGGGATCACCCTGGGACAATCATTCTCCAGGGAGAACAGAATGGAGATAAATTAGAGATGCATTTAATTTTAATTCATTTAACATGCCCAGGATGAGCTGGAGGGCGGGCAAGGCAGCAGGGGAGAAAGGAAAGTGAGAGCAGTTTGCCCCCGGGTACCTGTTGAGAGAGGCCTGGCTCATTACATTATGAGACATCCTCATTTAGAAAAGATCACAGGCCTGCATTTTGCCCCAGACCCTGTGGAACCTCTCTGTGCCCCTGGATGTGTCTGCAAATCTCCAGGAGGCTCCTCGGTTTCGGGATCCTTCTTCCTGAGCTATGGCCTCCCAACCTTCTCCCCATCTTTCCTCTGCAAACCAGGGGACTACAAGGGGAAGGCAGAGCTACTTTTCCAAATTCTGCCTGCAAAAGGAGGTCCGCCAAAGCATGCTGCCAGGAGGAGACCCTGGGAGAGCAGGCTGTGTGGTGCTGCTTGCACTGAGCTGGTAAAGCCTTCCAGCTCAACTTCCCCTGGCTGAACCTGCTTGAACCTGCCCTTGCATTCTGCCGGGCTTTGTTACATTGGCACCAGCTCCTTTTCAACGAAAAAATAAGGGGACTTTCCCAGGCATCCTGCTTTAGTGGTACCAAAATGAGACAGCTCTGAGAATGGACTGCTCTCAGCCACAAATATCCCTCTGCCTTCACTAGACTTGAGCTTTGGTGGAACAAGCTGGAGCAAGTGGAGTAAGGAGCTTTGGTGGCTGTTGTTATTTGGGTCAGAGTTCCTCTCTCTGGCCAATTTCTTCTTCAGACTCCAGTTGTGATTTCTGGTCAATTTTATTCCAAATCAGCATGTCAGCCACAGACATTTCTAAGTTCTCAAGAGCTCCAATTCTCAAACACATGTTGTTGTGAGAGACCTCAGTTACGGAGAAAAGAGTCCTTGCAACCTCCAGCATGGGAAAAGAGAGTGGAACTATTCGCGCTCTCTTTGACTTTGGCTCTATGAAGATTTTGTCACCCATCCCCATGCCGAACAGGCCCTTTTGTTTTGATTGCCTTATGATCACTTCTTCAGAAGCTTGTAGCGTTACCTAAAATCCCCAAAGCACTATCAGAAAAGGATCAAGCAGCAAAATTAAGTGTTTTCTTCAATATGTTCACAATCCTGAGATCCTGTTGCCAAAATGGAGTTACTTAGAGCCATTTGAGATGTCTTAGGGTATCTGAGACACATGAAGGGGGTGGACAGATCTGCCATGGAACTTACTGGAGACCAACACCCATCTGGAGTAGCAGCTGGAGGCCAGGCAGGATACACTACTACATCTAAAATGAAACTGGACACCATTTTTTGGGGAACTGCATCAAACCACAGCTGAGCAAGTTGTGAGTGCATCCCCAACTTGAGGAAAACAACCTCAGGATGAATAAAAATCCAAGCACTGAATTAATGCGGCACTACCAAGCCTTGCAAGCACCCTGTCTTCTCTGCCAAGTCAAATCCGGTTCTTGCACTAACACTGAATCAAGCTGCTTGTCAGTTCTGCGACAAAATAATTTCATCCCCACTCAGGCTGGCCATCTGTTCACTCTTTGGATTCGCACGATTTTATGCTGTAGCTCTGTAACCTGATGATCAATAGCTTCGCCATTTCTGGCAGCTGGCACGCTACATAAAATCTTTCCCAAGCGCTCTTCTTACATGGATGGGTGGAAGGAGCTTTGACATTTCATGATGGTGTTGACCAGCAGTTTCTTCCTGCTGTCACCAGGACAGAGGATGGGTTTCCACTGTCTCTGCTTCTCCTGCGTGCAGTCGTATGGACTATTTCAGCTCTTCTTCCTGCTCTCACTGTTTTAGAGTCATCTAACCACCTGTGGCTACCTCCTCCCATCCTCAGCCAGCAAGTTCAACCTGCTCTGCTTCTGCCAGTTTAGTTGACTTTGGTCACTGTGTAAGCGTGCTGCGACACACTGCAGGGCTGATAAGAGCCTCAGTTTTATTTCTCAGTGCCAATTACATGACGCTGATCAAGGTTGCAGTGAGTTATATCACCATCACATGGCTGGGGCCACCATGCACTGCCCATGCCAGCTGAGCTTGTGTTGGGACTGGCACAAAACTGTGGTACCCCCAAAGCAAGGCAAATGGCTCTCTATTCCCTGGTGGATTTATGGTGTGTTTGATGAGGGGTGCAAAACCCAAAGGTGTTGTAGTGGGCGCTCAGGTGAGGACATGCAGGCAGTGCCTGTACATCGGTATGGCGGTGAGTGCACACTTAGGGGTGCTTGGTGACCTGTGGGACAGCGAGCACCGTGGCTGGGAGCCCAGTCACATCCCCATGTGGAGGAGAGGCCCCCCAAAGAACAACAGAGCATTGAGCTGCCGTATCTCTCCAGGGTGAGGGAAGCGGAAAGGTGATAAGAGCCCTCTTGGATGAGGAATTCCTTCTCACTTTCCCCTTTCTGTTTGCCTTTCATCAGAGATAACACGAGTCCTGGGCAGCTTACTGGGACGCCGAGCTGCCAGCACGAGAAGGGACAGCCGCAGCCACCCTCGTGTCTGTCCCCCTGGACACATGCCCACACTGGCCACCCGCTCTAGTGGGCACCCACAGGAGCAGCCCTCCCATGGCCCCCTCTCTTTCCCCACCATCTGACCTGTGTCTTTGGGTCCTCTTGCACAAAGTCCCATCGATTACCGTCAGGAGCTGTAACCTGAGGAGCAATTCGGAAAAGGGGAGTGAGATTATGGGCGGTAAAGCCAAGGCTGATAAAGGTGGCAGAATATTTGGGTAGCATTTCACTGTGGCACTACCTAGCTAGGAGGGAGTGGGGCGCATCTGAATGCCTATCCACACTGTCTCCAGCCTGGGCTGTGCATACCATCAGGAGAGTCAATCCCTCCTGTCTCTCAAAGCCTTTGAGCCCTCCAGCTGCATCACTTGGTGGTCATGTTCCAGCTACCACCACCCTCTCTCTGCTGGCCCCTCCAGGTCTTAGAGCCCACTGCTGGGGCACTGCGAGGCTCTCCAACACCTTCCCCTAATGGTGATGGGCCATTTTCAGACTCATGGTACCAGCGTGCACTGGAGACTGGTTGCAGAGTACTATGAGCAACTCAGAGCACCCAGGACGATCCAAACCTGTCAGTGTCCACAAGCCAAAGAGGGCAGGCAAGGACCAATACCTCTGTCACTGGCCAGCTGAAGGACCCCAGCACAGACTTCTTCAGGCTTTGGATAGCAAAGTTCTTGATTTTCAGAGGCCCTCAGTGCGTCTCCTGATTCCACAGATGTGGTGGGTTTGAAATGAGCGGAGCTCTGGAAAGAAAGGCAGAGGAGGAGTCCTACCAAACCATGAGTCCTTTCCGTAACTACCTGAACCATCTCCAGAAGAACTGGTTCATTGCCAGCTGTCTTTTCTAAATCCAAAGATGTCCACTCTGACTGATTAGTCCAACCTCCTTTTCCCCTGCCCTGCATAGCACAGTACAGAAATTCAGATTTTGGCTTGCCAAACCTTTTTCCCAGCCTACATTATTGTGGCTGTGATGCCTCCAGTGACCGATCCTAGCGATGTGGCTCAGCGAGGCACAAACACGTTACAGGCTCAGTGGGAGCTCTCTGGGAAATAGGAAGAAGACAGAAGAGTCACAAGCAGCCGGACTCAGCGAGGTTCAGCCTGTTGCCAATTTTCTGAAGAGAGGCTCAGCTGCACAGCACTCGGGAATCCCAGAGCATGACTGGGCTTGCTGGTTGCCTCCTCAGCAGATGTGACTGACGAACAGTTTGGCTGGAGATCTGGGTTGTGGTGGTGCCCCAGCCCCACACCTTCCTGCCTTCGCCCCCTTCCCGACAGCAGGGAGATTGACCATTTGCTCTGACAGTTCAAGAGGAGTAACCTGCCAACTCTTCTGGGTGGGCACAGACATCCAGGCCAGAGTCTACCCACTGGTGTGAAGAAGCAAATGAGAGAAAAGGCAAGGTGAACAGGCTGGATGATGGAGCAAGAAGGCCAAAGCATGGTGCTGGTGTTTTACTCTTGGCCCGGGCACAAACCCTTGGAACAGGAGAGGGATCCTTGCTCTATCCAGAGGAGGCTCTGGGAACGTCTCTTTGGTGCTGGAAAAGACCGTAGATGGAATTCAGTCCTTTGGGGAAGGGAATTCTGAGCACAGCTTCCAGTGGGACAACTTGGAGATTTCTCTGTCCCCTGCAGTCACCAATCCATGACACTCAGTGACGGGCAATGCCCAGTCTCCTGTGGTGCTGCAGCTGGGACATACACACTGAGATGCCTGGGTATGGGCTGCTGGCCCCTCGGCCATCCTGGCCTCTGATTCATTCCTGCTGTTTGTTGCCAGTCCTTGCCAAAGCGAAGGCTGAGGAGAGCACGGGAAGAGGGCTGACTCATCCTCAAAGCCCAGGTGGCTGTCGTAGCTGAGGGACACCTGAGGGCTTCCGGCGTCGCAGGAAAGCAGTAGGAAGGGCAATTATTCTCAGAGGAGCCATGTGGAATAACCACAGGAGAACAAGGGTTTCCCTGCTGCATTGTGTGCCTCCGCATCTGGGAATCTCATCAAGCCCACACGGCAGAGTGAGCTCATAGCCAGGGTGGGAAGGCAAACCCACAGGCTTTGTCTGCCCTGAAGTCTCCTGCAGCCATTGCTTTGGGTCTCTGTTGTGCTGCTGATGCTGGTAGCTGAGTTATCATGTGGCATCGCCCCGACCCCTCTTGTGGGGGGATGAGGAGGTAGGATGATCCTCAGCAAGCATGCTTTTGAAGGTACAGGCATATACCTTCAATGACATCAGAGTCACCTCCCTGACACAGCACATGCCTGTGCCAGCACCTCCAGAGACCAAGTGCTCAGGGGAAAGTGGGGAGATAGTCCATCTAAGGGAGCTTCAAGAAGGGAGGAGGGAGAAGAAGGTATGGGTAAGGACAGTGGAGATTATGATGCAGATGAGGGAAGCTGGAGATAGCCAGTGAAAGCTTGGAGCTAGGTTTTGGAGAAGTAGGTGTGATGGAGGTGGATCAGCTGCTAATAAATACTGTGTGTGACCTGGCAATTGAGATAGATCGTACAGCAAGATTAGAGGTCATGGAAAGTGTATTACAAACCCTGCATTGCTTGTATTCACTGGAGACCATTGGAAAAACAAGCAGGAAGGCAGCACAATGGGTCCCCCAGCTACGGACATCTCAGCACACATATGAAAGACAATGGAGAAAATGATTAACTCCAAGAGTCCTCTATCCTGTCTCCAGTAAGATACATGCCTTATTTCGCCTGGCCGAGGAGCTAGGGATCAAACAGACAATGCCAATTAAAAAAACCCAACAAAACAACAAAACAAACCTCTTAGAAGTTTCTTCAGTGGAAAAAGAGGGTGGGGAGAGGGGAAGAATGATGTAGCCACTAGGATTAAGCTCAGCCTGAGTGAACTGGGCCTTCAGTAGATGCTGACTTGCGAGGGAAAGCAGGTTTGCACGTAGCCTGACCTGTTGCTATGGGATCCCTCTGTCCTAGTTAAGGGGTGCTTTGTTTTGAGGACATGGTCTGGCTCCTGGTTCCTACAACTGCCAGGTGCTGATGACCAGCCAGACCTGCAGAGGTGTCCCACCTGGCCGCTGAGAGCTGCAACCCATGATTTGGTCTGCGAGCACCACATCTCCCTCCCAGGTGAGCAGAGGGATAGAAATCCAAGTGCTGTGGAGGAGAGTGCACCTTGGGGGAGTGAGGGCTACAGGAGCTCGGAAATGCCCAGATCCCACAGAGCTGCAGTCGGCTGGCCGTGCGGGGGGCTGTGTCTCACCTGCTCCACTGAAGACTGGAGGGTGGCCAGCAGGGTCAGGCACTGGGGAGCAGCAAGGAGGGTGCCAGTGACCTACGGCTTCTCTTCCCTCTCTGGCACTTGGCCTTGGCTGAAAAGACAAGGTCAGGATCATCCTTGCTTGAGGTCTCTCCAGGAGGGAAATTTGCAGCTTGTCACCTGTCTTAATTAGATATATTACCTAATTAAATTGCTCTTCCATTGGTATTCTTTCTGGTAACAGATGGTGGCTTCCTTTCCCAGGAATCAGGAAAGCTGTGCATCTCTCCTCATGTTCTGCCACATCCCTGCTCATGACCACATCCCCACTCTGTGGATAACCATTGACAGTTCCTAGCGCTCTGCTGAGGGTTTTTAAGTTGTCACATTTGTCTGACAGATGAGCGCACGGACCCTGATGGACCGTACCACCTTCCCTGCATGAGGTAACCTGAGTTCTTCTGTAGTCACTTGTCTACAAGACAGAGGCAGGCCAAGAAGCTTGGGCACAGACCCTCAGCACTTCTGGTCCCCATGCTGGCAGGGTGTCCCCACAGCTTCCTGGGAAAGCACCACTGGGATTCGCAGCTGACTTGAGCAATGGCAAACTCCTGCTCAGAAGGGCAGTGGAATTGGACAGGCTAATGTGCTTGCAAGGTCCTCCAAAGACGGGAAAGGCCTAGCATTATGTTCAGGCTGGCCTCTTGCTTCTCCTGCTGCCAACACACCAGCTTGTTTGCTCTTCTAAATCTCCCAAAGCACATCACATCATCCCTATGTCCTCTCCTGGGTCAACAATCTCACCCCTCTGCCACTACACTGCTCTCTGCTCAGTCCTGACCCACACGTATCCTGTTTGCCTGGACTTCAAAGGTTTCAATCACTGGGTTTTATGTCAAGATAAAAAATGAGGAGCAAGGGGGAACAGGCAGTATAGGTGGAGGAAGGCTAGGAGAAACAGTGGAGGTGAGAATAGGCCTGAGGCAATCCCTCAGGGAACACCTGCTGCAAGTGACCCCCTCACCACTGCTCCCCATGGAGCCCTGAGAAGGTACCGTCACATCTTGGCTCTGGAGGAGAGGGGATATCCTTAACATCACTTAAGGTATTTTGGCCAAGCATCCGGTCCCCTCTTCCTCTCCCTGAGTTCCTGTCCTCTGCAGTGAGCAGTGACCTCAGCTCGTTCAATGGATTGTTGAATTCAGAGGTAGGAGACCTCTCCATGATCTCTTCTGGGCCAGTGGGCTACTTGGTTCATTTCCTAAGTCTAGAAATAACCTGTTATTTCAGAAGATCCTTCTCAATAATGAAATTAGCCTCCTTGAGGGTGTTATTTTGTTGCTTTGACGCATATACCCCTTTCTTCCTCCTACTCCTGCCTGGAACGGTCTCAGTCCCTCATTTAATTGTGGGTTGATGGGGTGCTATGAGATTGCAAAGAACTGGAGAGTCTCTAGGTGAACACATCCTCCCTGGAGGAAAACAAAGTTTTACATCGGGTGGGGAAATATTGCTACTCCCTTTCTTCTCAGCTCTCCCTGGTGTACCTCAGCAATCCCTTTCCATTGCCCTCTAACCATTCAGCTTGCTTTTGGAGGCTCGTCTGTCTCTGGAGGTACTCTGAGCATCTACTCCCTTCCCAGCACGGTCCCTGAAAGAGACGTTTTCCTTGATCCCCAAACATCCCTGCTCTAGCCCCCATTCAGCACGTCATCTCTGATCTCCCCTTCCACTGCATACTCTTCCACATTTCCCTTCCCAACTCTGCTCCTGGACATGTGTGATAGCCCCCACATCTGCTCTGCAACAGAATGTGACTCCATCCCTGGCTCCAAGATGCATCATCCCCTGGCTATAACCTGCTCCCCAGGAGCATTTTAGCTTTGTGATTCCCAGCCCTTCTGTTCCCAGGACCCTCACCCCACTCCACCACCTGCCCCAGGATATGTTGAATCCTGCTTCCAGATCGACATTTATCTCATGCCGGGCTCCATCCCTTCATGTCCAACACACATCCTTAAACCTTTTGTATTCTGCATAAACATCTTTGCCTAGATCTAAAGGGCTGGGGAACAGAGGAAGCAATAGTCTACAGAGAGCATGAAACTTTTGCCTCATGGTCTTAGAATCAAAGTATCATTTAAGTTGGAAAAGACCTTTAAGATCATCAATACCAACCATTTACCCTACTCTGCCAAGTCTACCACTAAGCCTTGTTGCCAAGCACCATATCTATATGGCTTTTAAACACATCCAGGGATGGTGGCTCAACCACCTCCCTGGGCAGCCTCTTACAGTGCCTAACAACCCTTTTTGTGAACTTTTTTTTCCTAATGTCAAATCTAAAGCTCCCCTGGTGCAGTCTGAGGCCATTCCCTCTTGTTCTATCACTAGTTACTTGTGAAAAGAGACCAGCACCTACCTCTCTACAACATCCTTTCAGGCAATTCATCCTTCTCAGATGCTGACAACTCTGTCTATGTGACACTGTGTGAGGCAGGGGCTGCACAGGGAGCAAACTGAGATATGTAGGGTGTGAATGTGCTGCGAAAGGCCGGTGTATGTCAGTGACAAATGCAGAGCCCTGATTTCCTTCTTCCTGAGCTTCCAATTCCAAGCTGGATCCCACAGAGCATCCCAAAAGCCACCCCCCACCTGCAGCATCCCCCCCGTAACTGGAAGCCCACAAACCATCCCACCCACCATGGCCTTCCCTGCACAGGCACAACTGGGCTCCTGGATCCATGTATGGGGAGTAAACACAGTCCCTCCAGGAGGAAGAGCAGGTGCGGATAAATTTGGACCATAAGGAGGTGGAAGAGGACTCATAGCCTGGTGGAAACCAGATGCTAGTGCTGGGGTAGCTCAGAGGAGAGGCAGCAAGAGCAGCATGGTGAAGGGCAGGGTAGCAGGAGATGGGGGGAGGCTCGAACGGGGAAAGGGGGGTGAAGCCTATGAAGAACATCCGGAGATGTAAGTGAGGTCAGGTAATTCCTCATATAGCAGTTCCTGCACCGCTCTGGGAACAGACAAACAAGGCCTTCCTTCCTCCTGGCTTCCTCCTCCTCAGCAGCTCTCCTTTTCAGGAGAAGTGGTCTGCTAAACCATCCCTCCCACATCGACGGCTGCATCCCTCAGGGTGACTCACCTGGCCCTCGCTGCCCTCCACAGCTTCACACCTCCCTGCCCCACCATGGGCTGGGCAGGCAGCGCAGGCACTGTGGTCCTGCCTGACACCTACACTGAGCAATCATCAGTGGTGCTCTGGGGTGGCACGGAGCGGGCCAGCAGCCAGCGCTGCTTTGGGCAAAGGTTGCCAAGAACCTGCTCACCTCCCGGAGCAGTGAGGTTGCAGCTGCTATTTTCGGCTGGGAAAGCGCAGGACAATAGACCTGAAATCTCCCTGCAAAGCCGTGCTGGGCACTTGACCAGGTGTCAGCTCCAGCACAGGCGAGCCTGAGCGGTGGTGCTATTTTAGGGATGTATTCTTTCCCTCCACTGAAGCTATTTTTGGAGGCTGAGTGGGTACCAAAAGGACCCGGATATGTTGCAGATAAGGGACTGATGACATTTTGATTCTCATGTTCCAGCCACAAACTCTGCTCACGAGGGTAGACCCTGGATATAGGAGAAGTCCTGTCAGGAGCAGCAATCCTGGCTCTGCTGCTCTTGCTGCAGGCAGCAGGG
>WEIS01055376.1:0-16539 GCA_013389965.1 Todus mexicanus | reverse complement strand
AGCCAAAGCTCTCACAGCAGCTAGAGGACATCCCCCTGGGTCACCCTCCCCAGGGTTTCTCCATGCCAAAAGCATCTGTGTTGGCTTACAGCTGCCTCCTCTTCCTACCCTGAGCCCACAGAAGGTCTCCTTGCACCCCAGCGCTCAGTGCAGGAGGCTTGCGCTGGGGAGATGGAGGCACAGCATGCTGGAGGGGTGGGAGTTGTGCCGTAGGCTGGGACTGAGACAACTTGTCTAGGCTGTCTCTAGCACAAGTCTGTGTATAAGCCCTTCTGAATCTCTGTCTTTGTTCGCCTCAGTGGCGTCAGTGGCTCTTCGCTCTCTCCAGGAGATGATTCTGCTTCCGTCGCTGCCGTTTCCTGTGTTTCTCTCTCCCCCCTCGCTCCTGTAGAGCCAGGCAACACCAGCACAAAAACAGGATTCGAGCTGCTGGAGAATTACCCTGATAACAATGACCAAGGAGACAGTCCGCTGGACAGGACCCTCCCTGGAGCCAGACCGAGCAGAGCTCCGGGCCGGCTCACGCCAACCTTTGGCACCCCTTCTTCCCTGTCCCCTGGGGCTGCTGGTGCAACAGGGAAGGGTTTCAGGCAAGGGAATGAGCAGCCAGAAAGAGGAAATCCTGGGTGATCTGCTGTCCACCAGCAGGTCCTTCCTTCCCCACACCTTGGCCATGGTCGCCGGGCAAAGCAGCTCTGACATTGTCCACACAACAGCTCCCATCCCTGCAATGGTGGGCAGAGCAGCGGGGATCACGCTGTGCTCTTCTTTGCCAACCCAGCTCCATTTCCCAGGGGACAGAGAATTTTTGGGGAGCAGCCAAGGGCAATTGTGATCAGACTCCATCCGTGAGCAGAGCTGAAGGCAGCTCTGGCTCGCAGGCAGGGCTGAGGGATATAATGCCTGTGGACATGCTCCCCACACCTGTGAGTCCATCTAGGGAGGGCTGGCATTGCTTAGCATACCAGATGGAGATCTGAAATTCACGAAACCCTCATCCACGACCCAAAATCCTTGCACGGATCTTTTGAAGGAGGTCCCACTCCCAGCTGCTGGCCACCGCTCCCTGCTGAGGAGCTGCTGCCATCCCAGTGCGCTGGTGGAGCCACGGGGGGAAGCATTGCCCACTTTGCTTCATGCAGAGGTGGCCAGTGCAGCTGAGGCAAGTGAAGAAGGGGTCTGAGGGAGCCCAGCTGATGGTGCCAGAAGAGAGCTGGAAGCACACACACAGACTGATCTGCTGGCAGGTCTGGAAGCAGCGACAAGTGCTGGGAAGGAGCTGCAGAGCAAGAGCACAGCTGGAGCCCAAAGAAGACATGTCTGGAGCCCTGCTCCAGCTTGTTGAACAAGCTGGGTCTGTGCACAGGCGGGTGTCTGCGCCGCCCTCCCCTTCGTAGGTGCTCTCTCACCCCTAACCAAGTGCTCCCTTCACCTCATGTGGCAGGGACCTGCAGCTTGGGAGCCAGCAGAGACTGACTCTGAGTGACAAAAACCACCTGAGTGACATCTTCTCTGGCTTTCTGGCCTGGAAGCCACACTGTTGTGCCCCACTTTAACAGGACACCTACTTTGCACTGGGGCTGCAAGTGTCTTGGAGGTGGTGCAATTGAAGACATGTCATGGAGATGGAGGAGCTCCAAAGAAATCCTGCCTGCTGCAACACTCAGTGAACACCAGCCTTGCAGAGCGAAGTGGGAACAGGACGCTGTCTCCACCCTTAATGATCCCTCCAGCCTTAGACCTGACCTTGCTGCTCTGAGGAGACATGACCACTGCCCTACCCTGTAAATGCCCAGCAGATGCACAGGACCTTGGAGCAACTGGTGGGACTGAGGCCAACGGTAGATGTGAGTCTGTCCTGCCAGGGCCAGGAGATCATAATCCCCTAGTTACCAGTGGTGCTGCTGATCTGTAGATTCCCAGTGAAGGAGGAAAAGCTGACTTTTGGCCAACACAGGAGGTCTCTGACCAACAGAGGCAGGAAATAGCTACGGTGAGCGAATAAATAAATGGTGCAACTGTAGCTCTGCCTTACATGGTCTTCATGGGGAGTTTTCCTTTGTTTTTCAGGTTGGCTATTTATACTGTGGAGTGTGAAAATGATGTCAGCGAAGCCTCTCCTCTTCGCCACAAAGAAAACTAGCTCTGAGAATTTTTTCAGGGCCGAGTGAACTCCTTAAGCAACAAGACGCAGAGGCTATTCACAAGGCTGGTGGAGCTGGCAGGAAACCCCAGCTGATGTGCAATTCCCAAGGAGTCCCTTTTGCTTCCACACACCTGGCTCGGTGGGACAGTTGTTCCAAACCCATCTAGGATATGGCTCTTCCCCTCTAAAAGTCCTCCTTGCGTAAGCTGGACTCATAACCCCTTCCCAGACCATCTCTAACCCCTTTCCAGCCTCCAACTTCCTCACTGTCTTTATTTTTTGCTCCCTTCTTCTCTATCCTATTCTCCATCATGGCCTTTAAGAGTTTCAGCTCCAGCCTACTCAACTCAGGTCTGTACTGGGGGACAGGGGAAGAGGGAACAGAGTGTCCTTCTCTTTGTGGGGCTTCACTGCTCCCCTGGGAAAGCCCAAGAGGTGTTTTGGAGAACCAGGCTCCCAGTCAGGCCATCTCGATGCTCACATGAGGTGGGGAAGCTGCGGTTCAGCAGACAAGAAGAAGGTCCACAAAGTTCAAGCTGCTTGGCAGTTGATTGTGGGCAGCAGTGGCCATGCTTTGGGAAAGAAGAGAAGACATACACCCTTCCTTCCCACCATGTTTGTCCCCTGCAATTAGGAACGGTGATGACAAGCCCACACGAGCCGCTCAACATCCAGTGAAGCCTCAGCCCTTGTGGCCGCGGGCAGGGGCGGTCGGCAGCGGGCTGGGAAAGGGAAAAGCCAAAGCAAGTTCAAGGGTTGCCGGTGTACTTGAGACGAGAAAAACTCTTGCTGGTGACACATGCATCAGGTGTTTCCAGACGATAACAAAACCTGCCTGAGGTCATCGATATTTAATTAGCAATGCACTCAGTTAAACATTATCCCGGGGGCAGGAGGGAGGGGAAAAGTGCTGAACTGAAGAGAGAAATTTAACTCTTTGCAGAGAAAGGGGAGGAAAAAGGAAGACTGCCTGCAAGAAGAAAGGATCTCTGTGGCTGGACCCCTTTGGACTGTGACATTAGGCTCTCCAGAGGGCAGGAAAAGCTTTGGGGAACATGCATCTCTTGGATCTCCAACAGAAAGAGGTGCTTTGCCCTCTGGAAATGAAACGAGCTAAAATTGGAAGCTCAGCACTCCTGGACCTCAACAGCCCTGGGGCAGCTGAGCACAACTGCTGGAGCAAAACACTAGTGGGCGGCAGGGCCAGCGGCTTGTCTGGTTTCTCCGCTGGAGCCCTCCTGGCTGTGGCCGTGCCGGCGGCTGGGGCACTGCGGTGCTTTCTCTCAGATGGCTGAGTCACGGCCCTGCTACCTGTGTGGGTTCACACCTGGGTCCCTGCATCACCGCTGTCTCTCCCATTTCCTCTGGCAGCTGAACCCCTGGCACCCATCCCGTGCCCCCGCCCTGGGGAGACCTGGCTCATCACCCCAGGTCAGGGAGGAGGAGGAGGGAGGTGTGGGGCCTTCTCTAGATTTTCCCTTTGAGAGGAAGGCTTGGGTTGAAGAAGGAGGGGTGCCGAAGGCTCAGAGTGGGGGGCACGTGTGCATTTTGGGCCTCCAAGCACAGCCTGACACCCTAGTGTGCTCCGGGAGGAGATGCTGTGAAGGTCAGGCTCACTCTGGGGTGCAAGAAGCAAAGCAGCACATGATGGATGGGGGAAAGACGTCATCAAGAGAAGGTAACTGCCCTGGGGGTGCGGCTTTTGTATCTTCACACTCCCCACCCCTGATGGGTGATGGGTGACTGGGCAGGAGCTGCATGTGCACAGAAACAGAGGGAGCCAGGATGCACACAAGAAACCACGATTAACAGAGCTGGAGTGTCCTGGTATCTGCAGGCACCGTGTATGGTTGCGAGGGGGACGCTGTGGACCCTGAAACAGGGAGCCAGCACCTGACTGCATGGGGTGAAGAGCTGCTGTGGTGCCCAGCTGAAATGGTGGTGAAATCCCACTAGCGCCCACCCTGTCTGTCCTTTTCCAGCCCCTCACTGTCCCCTTGATGCTCCCTGCCGCTTCTCCCCTCCAAAATCTGCTCTTGCCTGCCCCAAACCTGACATCTGTAATTACCCTGAGATCACAGGGACCTGCTGAAAGAGTGAGTGTGAGCCAGGCCAGGGTGGGAGTGGGAGGATGGGCTGTCTGACATGAAAAGCAGCAGCAGCTCTTGCCCGCAGCTGGGCTCCTGCTACATCAGCAGCCCCTCGGCACCAAGGACACCTGCGAAAGGCACTTGGTAGGAGAGGGAAGTGGGAACGTGCTCCTGAGATGGACAGAACAGCACAGCCCAGCTTGGTCTGTGGCCAGCCACACAGCTCCTGCTGACTGGCTGGCAACGCCGAGGTCTGCTCCTGCCCCACAGGGAGCTCCTCTTGCAGGGGAGGAGGGTGAAGCTGGGCTAGAATTCGCTCACCACCCCCTTTGCTTGTCACCGGCACTGCATCACCAGCGACACACACAACCTGCCCAGCACAGCTGTACTGCAGTCCCGGCACCTCACCCTCCCCTTAGCCCTGCTCGCTCATCACCAGGGTCAGGCACCAAGGAAGAGGATGGAGGCGTATGACAGAGAAATAAGCAACTGCTGAGCACCTTCCCCTCACCAGGAGCAGGTTTACTCCTGCTTTCTTGTCCTTGGCTGAAGTGACATCCATTGGCACAGCCTGCGTGCCCTGCACAGGAGCCATCAGAAGCGTAAGTCCTCACCAAGGTCCCTCAGAAGTGGGAGAGGGGATGAAGCCAAGGCATGGAAGGTCCCACGGTCCCAATCTCCCTGCACCCCTCACCCATGAGCTCTGAAAATAGATGGGAGTGGGAAAAATGAGGGAATCCCCCATTTCACAGCAGAAGAAACAACAGCAGCACCCCCCCAAGTCTTCAAGCAAAGGAAGAGGCTGCAGTCTTGAGCAGGGTGGAGCGGGACAGCAGATGCAGGGATTTCATCTGCGAGGAGCAAGGAAATGTCCTGGAGCTGTTTGATCTTATTGTATGGAGGGAAGCGGGAGTGGGCGTCCAGCCTTGCTGGAACCAAACAAAGATTATAAATACCTCCCGCCATCAACAGCTCCTCGCCGACCCAGCCTGCCGGGGCCCTGGTTGCTGGCTGATTCCCAAGGGGGAAAATGAATTTTGGTTTCCATCCAAGCCTCAAATGCGTGGTGGATAGAAGCACAGTGAGCAGTAGACAGCTCGGGCTGTAAAGATGGTGGGTGCACGGGGGGAGCCTCTCCCACCAGCCATACCTACTGCACACAGTGCAAATGGCTCCTGTTGGTTTAATTCAGTCTCTGCCACCGCTGGTGTCAATAAAGGAGTTAGTTAGAAACGATACATTCCAACAGCCCTGCGATGTAGTGACTGGGTGTGAAGTGATGCCTGAGCCTAGTGGACAGCCTCGGAGAGTTGTCCCCATGTCCCTTAGAGCACTGGGCTGGAGCCAGGAAGCCTTTCCCTGCTTCAGTCCTTGAGCTTGCATTGGGTGCCAGGTACGCTACCAAGAGTGCCGCCTGGCGTTGGGGGGCTTTGGGGCTTGCAGGGAGCTGAGCCCTGATGCTGCCTCTCAAGCAGCACATGGGGGCCCTGGGGACCCCAGCACAGTGGCCATCCCCTCTGGGAAGGGAGGGCAGCCCCACGCCACGTTTTGGGGAAGTTGGGAGGCGATAGGAGATAAATTTAGTCTTCCCCACAGTGCCTGGCGGCCACTGCAAAAACACATGATTCCACAGCACCGCGCTGGGTGGGGGATGAGGAGACTTCCCAAAACTCATGTGGGCTCCTGTAAGCCCTGCGCCCGGCTGGGGAGCAGTGCTGCACCAGGACCACTGACACCCAGTGGCAGGGAGGCTGTGGTGGCCATGGGGATGGAGGAGCCTGGGCTTTGCCTTGGCATGGGGAGCTCGGAGTGCCATGCTTGCCACATCCTTGCACCGTGCACCTCCACAGAGACCCATCTCTCCATCACAAACCCCCTGGGTCCCACAGGCACTTCTAAGGGTTGATGAGAAGCCGGAGAGTTCTCAGGTATGAAAGCAGTCCTGGGGCTGAGGAGGCTGCAAATTATACGCACACTGTGCTCAGAAAAGCCCAGCAGAGCTGCTCCGGCAGAAAAGCCGCCATGTGGCGCGTGAACCCGGCCGCGGCTCCCCTGGGGCACCTTCATCAACCCCTCTCCTTCGTCAAGCATACTTGAAGCTCTCTGCCTGTCACTGGGATCAAAGGCAGGGGCCGGGGCGGGAGGCAGGGGTGTCAGCTGGGCCACTTGTGAAGCTGATCGCGGGAGCCAAGACCTCCAACTTGAACCTGCTTTTTTTTCTCCCCCCGGGCATCCTCACACGCTTCTAAGGTCTCCGCTCCAGCGCTGCAGCTGCGTCTTGTTTCATCTCCAGCAAGGGAAAAAGGCAGTGCCGGAGCCAGATGCGCCCCGGGAAGGCTGGAAAAGTGGCCTCCCACTCCAGGAGAAGCAGGTCCCAGTCCCTGCACTGCTGGCAGCTGGGGACCACAGAGTGCCGGAGGTGAAACCCAGCCCCGCTTCCCAGCCGCGGCCCTCCCGGCACCAGCTGGGCCAGGGCACGTTCCCACGGTGCTCTGCACTATCTCAGCGGGGTCAGGGCTGTGCCTGTCCTCCTGTGGCTCTCGGGTTGGTCTGAGCATCACCGACCAGGGCATGAGAGCTTTTCTGAGCGGACAGGAATGCCGTTGGCCGGTTTGGAGCAGGGAGGATGCAGTGTCACCGTGGCACCCGGGGAGCTGCAGAGGGTGAGATGTCCGTGCTGAAGAGAAAGAGCTCGGTGTTAAGAGAAGGTGGGTTTTAAAAAAGTGTAAGCCACTCTAAAACCAGTTTCTAGGCTCTCGGGAGTCACTGGACCAAGGTGTGACCTGCACTGATTGTTGCCTGTTGCACCGGGGACTGTCCCCGAAACAGAGGATGGCTGCTCTGCAGGAACGGGAAGGCTCGGGGGACGAGGGTTGCAGGGGGACCCAGGCATCGGAAGTGGGAAAAACTTTGCCAAAGCCAGCTCAGCTTGCCCTGGCTTCACCCTCCACTTGCATGACTTGGCAGGGACCTCCCAAACCTGGATTCCAGGAGCTTCCCAGCAAAGTGCTTGGTCGGAATGGCAGGGCTTCAGGGAGGCCTCGGAGGGGCCGAGCAGGACCAACACAGCGCTGGTGACCTGGGCTCAGGTGAGCTGGGCTTTTCTACAGGCCAGCCACACAAGCACGTCCCTGGGGACAAGTGTCCCGCACACCATCTACAGAGGGAGGAGCGCCACCTCCTGACGTTGAGTGTTCTCTTGTCCCCAGGATGCAAAAGGATTAAAAACCACTTCCGTGGTTTTTTTCCCCCATCCAGTGTTTTATCAGTCAGCAACAATAGCTTCAAGAACAAACAAACCCAAGCCTTGCACTGGGTCCCAAAGCAAAGCAGCTCCTCCTGCTAGACACGCGCCGAGCATCTTCAAGGACAGCATTTCTTCAGGACCGCTTCCTTCTAATTAGGTGCTAATTTAACTAGAAATTCCCTCTGCTGTCATTGCCACTTCAAAATGCATTCACCAGCTCCCCAGCCTCCAATGGAGCACCTGCCGCAAGGTGTGATTTGGTATAATGAAGTGCTTTTACAGATTTTCATCAAGGTGGTACATAGCTTGTCACGGGTGCTCATCCCAGTTTATCCTAACAATTCCAGTTTCCTTGGATGCGTCTGACTGGATCGATCGGCGCAGCGGTAGCGGACAGGGCTGGCTTAGAGCCACGCACTTGCTCGCCAGCTAGCACATAGGCGCTTTCAAACAGCCAACTCACCGCCAAGCCGCCAAGTCCAAAGACCACCTAAGGAAAACCTTGCTCTCCAGAGCAGCTCGTAAAACTGCAACCTCAAGATAGACAGAGGTTGGAAATTCTACTTCCCTGCATTGGGGGGATACTAATTTAAGGATCTTCTCTACCTACCTGCTGATTAGAGACTTGCGGGGGGGAAAAGAAAAATAATAAAAAAATTGGTGGTTGAGACCTCTCTTGTTACACTTGGCTGAAATGCACCAGCAGGTTCATGTGTTAAATGAGGCTGACAGGGAGCCAGCCAGCTTGTGCAGTCACACAGTCTGGTTTCTAGGGAAACAAGGTAAATGTTTTTCCTCTGGCTCGGCACCTTTTAACTCTTAGAAGGTTCTTACACATCACCACAGGAAATATTCTCTGCACTCACCTTTCTCCACTTCAGTTAGAGCAAACAGCATCAAACTGGGTCCGTCTGGGAGCAGCACTACCACTTGGTGTGTAGATTTGGTGAGTTATTGCCTCAGCCACTGCTGTGCCTCCAATTATGGTCAGCCAAGGACCTGCCAGTGCAGTTATCTAAATTTACACCAGCCTTCAGTCAGGCTACGGCCCGAAGCGCCAGTGATCTCACTGCCACGGCTGGAGGCAAACGAGCCCTCAGGGCTGTCGCTGCCTTTCTTGGTATGAGGCTTCAGCTCCCATCACCACAGTGCTTCAGTCGGACCAGCACTGCGCTTGGAGCCAGACCCTGCACACAGATCCTGCATCTCCTCTGCGCTTCGCCACCACACCTGCCTAGGAACACGACAAAACGTCTCCCCAGGAGCTTGCAGAGTATTTTGTGCTATGCAGTAACTCAAACCCAGCAGCACTCACAGCAATCCCTCCCCTCCCTGGTGGGCCCCAAAGCGACAGGAGATGGATTCAGGAACACCGAGCTGCTGCAAGGCAGGAATTTGTCACATCACCTGCTGCCGTCTGCTGCTCTCACGAACAGCAGCAAACTGCTTTTGCAAGCAGCATGCAGGTTACATCCCCTGTGTCCTACAGAAACTGGAGGGTTTCCATGGCAACTGCCACCTACCTAAAACACAGAGATGTTTCAACTGCCTGAAGTAGTTCCATTAATTTCAAAACCTGTTTGACTGAAAGGAGCTCTCCAGCCACCCAGCAGAAGATTAACACATGGAGTAGTATCTCAGCAACTGCAAACACGTCTTAGGTCTCCTACTGCTTTACCGTTTCCCACAACCAAGAGGAGCAGCCTTGCTCTGCCCCAGTATCTTCGCTCTCTGAAAACAGCAACGGCAGCTTCTTTCTCGTCACAGGAACCCTGCTGAGTTGGATGCTCATACACCTGAGCCTGAAGTGAGAATACCAGACACAGCCACATATCAACCAAGAAGTGAAGTTAATTTCTTTAAAATATTTATTTTTTGGTCTGAGAGCACACAGGCCACAAGACACAAAACTGTTCCACACATTAAGCTGCCTCCTCTTTTGCAATACGATCTTTCTTGAGTGGTCCCTGAAAAAAAACACAAAGAAAACTATGTAAAGAGCTGTCTGCACCAAAGACATTGCACCCCTGTTACAACACTGCAATTCCTTCGCTCATGTTGTGAAGAAATGGAAGGCAGAAGCCCTTGCTGTTGTAGCACATTCGAAATCCCAAGCCCCATCCCCACAGCTCCAGGTTTCCAGGCAAAGCCACACTGCACCAATCAATGACTTCATGTGTGACAGAAGCAATGCTGGTGCCACCTTGTGGGGAAGCTCCCGTGCAGCCCCCAAGCAGCTAAACTGCTCTCTGATTCGGCAAGGGCTTCCAGCCCAGGACTTCCTCCTCCAGCAAGTGCCAAATGGAGAATGCCACCCCCAGCCTGCTGAGCACCATCCTCTGGAGCTGCTCTCCTAAGAAATGCAGTGCTGAGCCACTCCCCATTGGTCCCAGATACTGGTCAGTGCTTGTTCCACCCCTCATCACTGGAAGACTTGTGCCCAAACACAGCAATGCCCCTCAGGCACTAAGCACTGTCACAGGGGAAGTGGGACCCCAGCCTGCCCTGTGGTTATTTGGCAGGATGAACCTTCCCAACTGAAGCTGCACACTTTGTTTCATAAACATTTTGGCCCCGTGGCAGCCCGAAGGTCAAGCTACCAACTTGCGATTAGCTGAAAGATAAAACAGAGAAGTGCAACACAACCACCAGCTTCAGAAGGTGTCCTTACCATGAAAGCCTTCTTCTCCTCAGCCGTCTGGAAGCGGCCATGACCAAACTTGGAGGTTGTGTCAATGAACTTCAAGTCAATCTTCTCCAGGGCCCGACGCTTGGTCTGCACAAGCAGGGACTACAAGAGAGATGCCAGGTGAGTATGCAGCAGCACCCTCTCAGCCTGCCAGTACGCTGGCTACTTATCAGACCTGTGCCTAACACCTCTTAAGCTGCTCTGACCTCCTGCTTCGGCTGCTACTATGTGTAAGGAGCACTTGCCAATAAGCCGGTCTGCACTTCTGGCTTTCAAAGCTGAAGGCTGGTCAGCTCCCACCAGCAAATCCGCTTGCAAGCGTCCTTATGGTCCGTAAGAATTTTCAACTCTAAAGCACATCCTTCACTACAAATAGCCCTGGACTGAATTAACTGGGGAGAGGACCTCATGCTACTGATGAGGCCATGATGTGGGTTTGTGCACATGGGGCTTTTCTTTCTAGCTGGCTACAAGATCCTCCACAGCAGCAAGTGATGCCTGTGCCAGAGGCAGTCCAGCTAACTTAGCTGTCCCAGCTCAGGTGACAGCAGGTTGCACTACTCACCTTGCGCAGGGTTAGGACCCTCTTCTTGGTCCCAACAACACAGCCTTTCACCATGATGAAGTCATTGGTCACCTCACCGTAGTGGACAAAGCCTCCCTGAGCAAGGAGAGAAGAGTTAGTGCTCTGTAGAAAGCATGACTGGTCACCAACCCTGCCTGTGGCTTGATGTTCTCACAGCACTTCTAGGTCTCAGTCATTCCCACATTTACCAAAATCCCATTTCCAGTATTACCTTTCACTGGTCAACTTTCTCGATGTGGCAATTTACTTGCTGCTGAAAGGCTTTTGCCAAGAACAGCAACAAGAGGAGGCTGAGCAAACAGCAGAAGCTGCTCTGCCTGCTAAGTTATTCCTTATTTACAAGTATCATTTCTAGGTTTGTAACATCCCTCCATACTGTTGCCACCTATCAAATGCAATTGGCAAGTTACACAAGTCAATACTGAGAATGACTAAGCAACACCACCTCCCACAGCAGCCCAGTTTTATCTCAAGAGCTCTTCATTCAATCATTTCGCAACTTAAGACCAGGCTCTGAAGATTGCAGCTCACAAGCAGACTCTCTTCACAGAGCTGTGACAACTCACCAGAGGGTTAATGCTCTTGTCAGACAAATCATAATCAGTTGATGCGTTGTTTTTGATCAGCTTTCCATCCTTGATTTGGTAGCCCTGGCCGATCTTGTAGATCTAAAAATATCAAGAATTTCTACTTAGCAGAAGGTAGGAGAAAGGGCCTGTCATCAGCCAAAAGGCAAAGTATTCTACACAGGATTGGAGAACATCAGTTGCACTAAGACATGCAGTCACACATGAATTTTAGGGTTATCCAATGTAACAGACTATGGCTGCTGCCCCCAAGATGACGTTCAAACTAACAGAGTGAAACATCCAAAGCCAAACTCTCCATCCTCTTCACTGCCATGCAGGAAGTGACCTCAGCCAGCTCCCCTTTCCTCCCAGCAGCTCAGAGACACAAACCTTCTTGTTGATCTCAGTCCGATGGTGATACCCCTTCTGACCAGCGCGGGCCACAGAGAAAGCCACACGAGCAGGGTGCCACGCGCCAATACAGGCCACTTTGCGCAGACCCCTGTGAGTCTTGCGGGGCAGCTTTTTGGTGTGCCAGCGGCTGGTAACGCCTGAAAGAAACCAAAGGTGTGTTGTCAACTATTGTCAAGCTGAGATGTCACCAAACTGAGTTCAACTGCAGCTTAAGCCACCGTTCAAGCTGATGTCCCCAGGTAACAACAGGGAAGCCGAGACCCAGCATCCCAGGCATGAACCACGCTTCCTGGTGAAGCACTCTGCCCCTGTCCCTGGGTTGTGTTCTCAGAAGGAAGGCAGCATGGAACGACTCCTCACGGGTGTCAGGCGCTGTGCCCAGCGCTCATTCCATTGTTTCATCACTGAACAGCAGTAGGGATTTACCTCCTCAGCTCTCAGCCACTAAAGAGAACTTCCACACACTTACCTTTATACCCCTTGCCCTTGGTGACTCCAATGACATCAATCATCTCATCTTGGCCAAAGACAGTTGACACAGGCACCTGCTGTTCCAGCTTCTCCCGGGCCCAATCCACTTTCTCAGCAATAGTGCCACCATTCACCTGGATCTCCATCAGGTGAGACTTCTTCTGCCTCAGGGGCAGCAACCGCATCTAGAAAACGGAAAGGATGAAATTCAGGCTCCTGCTCTTCAGAGATGGACCTTACATTAACTAGCCCAGTATCCTAGTCCTGCCCTGACCTGTTCTTCTAACTAAACGTGCCCTTTTCCAAGATACACTGCTTCAACACTCTGAAGTAAAAGGCCCTACACGAAGGAGAAGGGCTTTATTGCTGCTTAAATGGCAAGTCACAGTATCTGAAGTTACCTGCCACCTACAGGAACACAGTAACCCCAGAGCCACCAGCCAAACTCCATGGAGGAAGGGCAGGAGATAACAGGCGACTTAGGTTGGACATAAGGAAGGGGTGTTTTTTATGGTGAGGGTGGTGAGACACTGGCACAGGCTGCCCACAGAAGCTGCAGATGCTCTCATTGGAAGTGTTAAACAATCAGTGGGACAGAGCTTTGAGCAACTGGATCTAGTGGGAGGAGCCTGTGCCCGTGGCAGAGGGGTTGGAACTAGATTATCTTTACAGGTCCCTTCCAATCCAAACCATTCTACAATTCTTTGATAAACCCCGCCACACTGAAGGGCACCTTGGAAAGGGTCACAGTTACTTCTACTATATTTAGCACAGAGGAACTGATAACAAGTATCAACAGCAGCTGCAGTACTACCTTTGCTGTCTGGAATGGAAAATTCTAGTAGAATTAGCAATGTCGGAACTAGACATCTCATTGCCCTTACAGCCACCTCAAAGATACAGCCAACTCAAAGTGCACCTCCCAAGACTGTCTGGCAGGACTGGTGGCTGGGGTGACACCACCACAATGGGCGGCATACCTCTTCCAGCTGAGCAACAGAAGCCACCAAAAGCCTCCGAGTGTTGGCAGTCCCTACAGAACACAGACTGAAATTATAGGTGACCACGCAAACCACTGAGTTACGTGTTCAGCCTGGTTTTATTTGCAGCTGGAATTAAGAGAGCCTAGACCTGCCGGATATCTGGAGAAATCTGAGTACAAGAAGTTCCTACTGTGGCTCAGTCTCTTTTGCACGTTGCTTCACCAGAGTGCCAGCAGTTGCCCTGAAGGCTCCTCAGGCACCCTGAGAGCACACGCTTTGGACAGAAGGAAGAGGCCTGGCCCTTGTATAGTGCTTAACAGTTCGCGTCAGGCTGGAAGGGAGGGTAGAAACCTCCCTAAAGAGATGGACCAAGTTTTATGCTTGCTCTCTTAGCTGTTTCCAGCGTACATGAGAGCCCTGCAGACGCTTACCTGAGTGTGAGCCATGACTCTAATAACCTGGCAGTATTTCTTCATGCTATTGAAATCTTTCTCCAACTGCTTTTTGCCCTCCTCATCTTGCCATTTCTTGCAGTACTTGGTGAAGGCCTTCTTCTTGGACTTGTGCCTTCAGGAGCAGAGCAGAGACAAGGTTTGGCTAAGCCCTTCATCAATCCCCCAGGGAAGAGGGGATGAGCGGAAGGAGCTGCCACCTCAGCTGGTTTCGGCTCATTGCCAGTTTCTAAGGAATCTTTTCCACTGGCAAGCGGAGCCTGGAGCTCATCAGACAATGGCAAAGTTGCCAGAGCTGAGCGGAGCTGCCATGAATTCCAAAGCACATTATTATTCACAGTACAGAAGACAATAGACTGTAGAGAGATGTCGAACAATTACATTAAAGAACAACTTTAAAGGAATTGCGCGATGACCGCTATCTGCTTCAGAACACCGCCACTTCCCCCCATTTAAGCCCAAGCTGTGCCCGACAGCAGGTCATTACTGTAAGTAACACCCTCGAGATCATTATTGCTCTACTCCTGACGTCTTTTCAGCCTGCGAAGTTCATAAACAGGCTGCAAGCTCTAGACATGCTGGAGCCGTGCTTGGGCGAAGGCGCATACTTTGAATCACAACAGTGCCTGGAACAGTCATCAGAAGGAACACTCGTCCTCCCCTTTCCTGAGAAAACAGGGCTACAGTCAGGACTCGACACTCAACAACAAGCGCCAGAGGCGATTTCCTTATGTCCGCCCGTCGAAGTTATCATCACGTGTAGCCTGTTAAGGAGATCTCAGGCAAAAAGCTTACACTGGTCACCCTCATGTCAAGAAGAGTGCTAGCTAACGTTATACTGTCACCTTCCTGGAGACATTCCTACAGCCTACCCCATTATTAGGCCAGTTCATCAAGGCCAAACACTCAATGGCTGAAAAGCCTCTTCGAAGAGCTGCACTAGTGTGATCTGTAACGCGTCAGGAGAAGTAACCCGTGGCACGAGACCAAGGCAACAAGCAACACCCCACCCTCTTACCAGTTCTTGTAGAAGCGACGCTTACACTCATCGCTGATGTGCTCAGCAAAGATGGTCTTGAAGCTACGGAGACCGCGAGGAGTCTGCACGTACCCCACGATGCCCACAATGACCATGGGAGGGGTCTCTATTATAGTGACTGCCTCGACCACCTCCTTCTTGTTCACCTCTGGACAAAGACAGAGACACAGCACGACAATCAGCCCCAGCATCAGCTCTTCAACACCATCTGCTTTTCCTCACTCACGAACGCCAAAGGCAATCCGTTCACCTTCACCCATCAATAAGGCGTAATCCCAAGCAGCTTGTTACAGCACTGCTAAACCCAGCCATGAGCTCACCACACACCTCAAAACAGGAGCGTTAACAAGGCAGACGCTGCTAGACCTGGAGTCTTGCTGCTGAAACACCGCTCACACCAAAGTGGGAGGAGTTTGGGTGCTTTATACCCCACCCACCCAAGGACTCTGAACACGTTCGAGTCAATCTATGGCTGAAATCCAGAGCTACTAATAAAGAGATCACCTTTGGCATCTGTAAAGGAAAAGAAAACTCTCCTCCATTAAGAGGAACATTAATACGTACTGGATCCAGGTCTGTCGACCTCACGGACAATGTGGGTCATGCCGGCCTTGTACCCCAAGAAGGCCGTGAGATGGACAGGCTTGCTGGGGTCATCTTTGGGAAAGCTCTTCACCTTGCCCCTGTGCCTGCTGCTGCGCTTGCGGGGCAGGAAGCCCAGAGACCCGTGCCGCGGAGCCGAGAACTTGCGGTGAGACTAGAGACAGAAAATACACGTGAGTGCTTGCTGGAAAGAATCTCTCCCCTTGAAATACCAATATGATGTATATGTAAGATATTTTGCATTCTAGGAATTCTTCTCAGTGTCAGCTGTTCGGCTTTTGCATTCGATTATAACGTTAGAAGAAACTCAATCCTCATGCTCCATGCGAGGGAGCATCTGTTCTACACTCCCCCAACATCCCCACCTTTTAAAGCTTATTTTAAGACATCATGAAGCCCCGCTCTAGTTTGGGAACCACACCCGCGGCAGTTAAGCCCAGAAAACGGAGAAGCACTGATCAACTTTCCTGCCGTGTTTCAACTAATCGGTAACACTAAGAAAATAACCATTACGAGAACAGCTTCAGTTCGCATAGCCAGAGTAGAATGCTATTTCATCATCCACCTCCGCGCCAGGCGCTCCGGGTGGGAACTGCCCAACTCAGCTCTCAGCCCCACAGCCTCCTCCTGCAGCCCGGGAGCCGAGCGAGGCCGGGCTGTGCCCGGAGCTCAGTCCCCTGGAGTTACACCCTCCCCAGCCAAGGCAGCGCCGCGCCCGCTCGGTCCCGCAGCCCCGCCGCGCCNGGGTGGGGAGTGTCGGGGGGTCTTGGAAACGTGGCCGCCTGCGCCAGTCCCAGCGGGTAACGCTGTGCTGCGGCTTCAACCAGCGAAAGGAGAGCGAGGAGCGTGATCAAGCGCCCGCTGCTCGTTGCATCATTGGGCAGGGTGCACAGCGCTGGCGTCACCATGTCACCTCGCCAAGAACATCCCGCCGCAACGGGCCTTGGACAGGCTCGATGCTGCTGTTCCACGACGACAAGGTGCCTGTCCCAAGCTGGGAGGGAGCAGTTCCCTGGACAGAGCATCCCGCTGCAAGTGCCCTGACTGGTTTTGTTAAATAGCTCCGGAGTCACGGGGAGCTCTGGCGACCCCTGAGCCAAAAGGTGCTTGGCAGATCTTCACTGCCGCTTGCTAAGGGTGTTAGGCAACGTGAAGAAAAAGAATAATTAAAAATGAATCAAATAAAGTAGGTTTCGCCTGTGAGAAGTGGGCCTGCGTCAATGTCGTGAGTGATTTAGGATGGAACGACT
>WEIS01055374.1:0-38797 GCA_013389965.1 Todus mexicanus | reverse complement strand
ACCCTGCACTACAGCGGCTGAGAGACAGGCACGTGATTCATCCTTTGCTGGAAGGCCTTGAAACCTCCCAGAAGGGCCTATACTAAATTCACGTATGTTTGCCACCTGTTTGCTACACGAATGTGATAATCAGATCCTTTAGTTTGTATACCAGTGGCATCAATGAAGAAAATATTTTCATGACCAATGCCCTAAAATGTACTGTGATCCCTTTATGTTTTCCCACCAGGAAAGAACAAGAGGAGCAAGCTGTTGGTGCCACTTACTGCAAGAAGATAGATAACTTGCTCCAGCAGGCAGATTTTGTGATGGTGGTGGTGAGCCTGACACCTCAGACACACAAGCTGATTGGGAAAAGAGAGCTGGAGCTGATGAAACCTACAGCTACTCTCATTAACATCAGCCGAGGTACCATCCAGAGCCATTGACTGACTAGATGAGAAAGTATGGGCCAGCTCCTGTGTATCCACCACACAGCTGGTGCACGCACACCAGTACAGATCAGGCATAGTGAAAATTCCTCTCCTTCTAAGCTCTTTCGTGCTCAGATCATGACCTGCAACTGGCACTCAGAGACACTCTTATTCCAAACCAGGTGCAGTGGTTGACCAAGAGGCTCTGGTGACAGCTCTGCAGACTGGTGTTATTAGAGCCGCAGCTTTGGATGTCACCTACCCGGAACCATTACCCAGGTAGCCACCTCTGCTTATTTCTCAGCAAGGATGTGTGAGCCCTTCAGAGGCAGGAGGCTTCCCTGCAGCAGGCAGGGGTCTGGCAGAGGCAGACACCCCCTCAACCCCGGGGTGGAGGTTTGTGTAAAAGTGCCATGAATACGAATGGGATGCAGCCCGGATACTGCATCTGATAACAGACCAAGGGGAAGCCTGGGCGCCAGGAAACAGCAGGAGGGGGCTAGTGTGCAGAGGGGAGCATTAAATCCCCTTCATAGAATCACCATAAGAAGCTGCAGCAGTGCTTCACTTACAGATGGCTTTATCTGAAGGTACAACTTGCCGTGAATGGTTGGAAGCTGCTTGAGTCATCCCTTGGACCTCCTACATTGCCCCCAGGTTTCCATCCCCACAGGCTAATTTCCCCAATACAAGGCTGAAGTACTGCAGGTCTCTTGGGCCCAGAGGCTGCTTAACTTCTGTAAAAAGACACCTCTACCAGAACGGTGCCTCACAGAGTTAACTGTAGTGACTGCATTTTGGATTGGAGAGAGTTTGGGCTTGTTGCATCTGTGTGCCAGGACATCACTGTCCATTATCTGAGTAGCATAACTACAGCTCAGGCCATTGTGTAGGGTTAATGCGTCAGGAGGGCTTAATCCTCTCTTCTGACATAGTTCAAATTGCCGCATAATGGCAAAAGTCTGTTTCTGATCAAAAGAGCATAGTATAACTTGTCCTCTTAACATGTCCATTTTAAGGTCCAGATTACTTGAACATCGGTGATCAGGTTCTGCAGATGTGAGACTTGTCAATTTAAATGAAATTAACTATATTTAAATACAGTGCAAAAGCCAAAGTAGGACTCCTCCTTATTTGGATGAACAATAGTAGGTAACTTAACTCTTTCTTCTTTTCTTGCAGAGATCATGCATTGTTAAAATTAAAGAACATCATTATAACACCTCACCTCGGTATTAAAACAGACAAGGCCACCTACATGATAACAGAGGAAGCAGTTGAAAACATACTAGCAGCTCTTAATGGTCTCCCCATGCCCAGTGAAGTGCTCCCTAGCTGATGTGCAAAAGGATATCACTCTCTTCTCCTCAAGTGGCTCTGGAAAAATCAACTTCTGATTGCCAATGCACTCCTTGCTAGGCTCTCTAGTCCTAAAGAAAGTGTCATTTTAGATTACATCATTCACTTTGTTCCCGTTCTATTCGCTATCAAAAGCAGCAAAGCTAGCTACATGGCTAGAAATATTACTGACTTTCCATATGGAAGTCTCCATTTAAACTAGTTTCTGAGACACAAAATGTTGAGGGAAAAGTCACTTTTCAGAAATGTTTTCAGAATCACTTACTTAAACCAGGCTGGATTCTAGAAGACAATTTAAAGTACTAGGACTAAGAAAATCAGTTTCCAAGATGAACATGCTACTATGTAATGCCAAATTTATGTGCAGCCTATCTCCAGATTTTCAACTTTATGCAAATGCTTGTAGGAACACTTGGAGCCTGCTAAGCCTCCATCATAATTCTGTAAATTCATGGGAACACACACAGCGTTAAAATCCAAATCTATACATTTTCATTTGTATCACTGCTTCAGGACATTCACAAGAATAATTATATTTGAAACAAGATATAATATGGACCTTCACTACTGTAAAGAGAAAAAGTACTTTAACATTGGTTTTGTTACCGCAATTATTATTGTAGGGAAAAAAACCCCAAATCCCATAGCTTTTCTCCACTAGAATTAGCACCTATATTACAATTAATCATTGGAATTCCACAGGAAAAGGATCTCTTTCAATAGAAGAATGCTCATCTACCTCACTAAAGCTTTTTAGGAAAGTTTGCTGTCCTTTTAGTTGTGGTTATATGCTCTCTGTTGTCTTAATACATGTCCAAAAGATAAATAAACCAATATGCAACTGGAAGTGGCAGTGCTATGCCTTTTGTTATGTGGCATGACTTTATTAATAGTATGATTATTTAATCTATCAGTAAAATTTATAGCAAAGCTGCCATTAAATGCAGCTAGGATTTTTGTCTGTCATCTCATGTGTCTTTACAGAGCCATTTCCACTTCCTTTTTCTCGCAGAAGGTTGTCAGTGGTGCTTGCCAAAAGACACTTCCTTCCATCAGATTAACATATGATGATGTTAGCTACTCTTTCAGCTCAGGGAAATAAGACATTGCAGCTTTTCAGGAGCAGCAAATTGGCTGGCAAGAATCAAGACTGCCCAGGTACCTCCCTGTTCCCTGAGGTATAGGAGTCCAGTATGTTTTTCATTGTCACCTGTATGACTTTGACAAAAATAAGTCTGTTCTTTCAAAACAAAAGGCTAAGCAATAAATTACAGAGCTGGAAAGAAACCTACAAGAAGCTAAATAGCAGAAAAAAACCCTAACCCTTTTAATAGATCAATATCCTAAAACTGGAAAAAACACTGGGTTTTGGACATACAAACTTTTCTCCAGACACGAAGCCACAAACAAAATCAGATACAGCAATTCATTGCACTTCTACATAAATCAGTAGAGTATACTTGGCATTTGCTTGGAGTTTTACTTCTACTTTTGCAGATATTTCAAGAATCTGAGCTGATCAGTTACAGAAGTGCTCCCTGGCAGTGGGATGCTTTAGACGGGAAGACACAGCGCTAGACAACAGGATACTTGTCAGTCATTGGAGTGATGGGTTGACTTAGACACAGCACCTAACAACTTGGCATTCCACAAAATGGAATTCATCACTTGAAGGACAGCTTCCTAAATTGTCTTCAGGATGCAACTATCTCTCTTTTCAAATAACATTGCAAAAAACGGCCCTTTGTTTCCTGCCTTTCCTTAATCTATAAATATTAATTGAATAATATCAAATTAAATGACATACAGTTAAGGAAACCTTCCTGTGCTTACTGGATGCTGCTTTCCATCTCTGCTGTTCTACTTGGACTGTGCTTGGAAAACACAATACATCAAATCTTGTGATTACTAAAAATGGATCAAAAAATGCAGTGGCCACATAAGGAAGGAGGTGATCCATTACAGTTCACTCTGTTAATTCAGATCTGTTTGGAACATTTTGATGGGCAAACAGCACGTGATCTGGAATAAAGTGCTGCTGCAGTAGTCTGCTGGGAAAGCTGGCCTTACCTACAACAAGCAGATGGGTTAATGATAGCACTTTATGATGGTTTAGCGTGAGTGAGAACAAATCCATTGCTTGCATTGACCTTGCCTGAAACAACAAACTTGTGAATATGGATTTTCTGCTTCTGCTTTTTTCTTCTGTGAATCCTGGTGACATATAATATTGCTTTATAACACGTAATGTAGATATGGGAAATGTATGTCCTTATCCAGTTTCATGCTTAAGCTAGTCTATGCATCCCATCTGGGAAATGTATATATTACATTACACAAAAGTTCTTTGGGCTAATGCAGTACTTCAAAAGTCTAATCCCAGGAAATAATTCTTATGCAAGCACCTTATTAACACCGCAGGCATCAGCTTGCCCTGCAGCATTACAAGGACACCAATGGCATATTTAATAATGGGAACAAAGTTCACAGACTGTCCAATACTTCTCATACTCGCAGACATTATTAATTTTGGAGAACTTTGTCACAACGCTGGTATAATAGATCTTTTCCTGTAGTAGAAATCTATCAGCGCACTGCAACACTATGTAATTCAGCTTAAGACACTAGATGGAGGTCTATAAAGTATTCTGCAAACTGAAGCTACTGAAAACATGGTAGTGCACTGGTGCCACGCTCTCACCTTGTTTTACCTTAATCAGACTTAGCCTATGGTAACTGTTGTTTGGCTGCTGCCCACTCTCTATTCTATGACATTCTGTGCCCTAGTCATTCGAACAGCCCTTCAATCATTCAAAATAGAAATGGCTTCCTGACATCTTCTGTCACATACGTTGCTATAGAGATATATATTCTGTAGACATATATAAACTCCATAACTTGAAAATTAGATATGCAAGGTACACAACAAAATTTGGAAGCCATCTGATTCTCTCCACATCTAACTACATAACACACCTATTTTCCTGACATGATACGTATGCCCTGGATTTTTGCATAAAAGAAGAATAACATTCCTTTAACTATTATTTTTGTCTCCTCTGACTACTTGCTCCTTCATTTTGTTCATTCAAATTTGTTGATTGATATACAAAGGGAAAAACTATCGTGATGTCCTTCCAAAGTTGGAGGTTTTTTACATTCACTACTAAAGCAGTAGACATCCTTCCTTGATTCATAGCAAGAACGACTTCTGCCTTTGCGAGGGGCTTTCCAATGGTCCTTTGATCTCAGGTATTGCAACGTGAGTAGTAAGTTAAAAGATCACTCATTATGTCTTATCAGCGAACTTGCAAGCAGTTAATATGAAACAGGGAATGTGTAAGCATTTTAGGGTTTGTTGCTTTTTATAAAAGTAGAAAATTCGGCTACACTTAACTAAGAATCCCGTTCATATGCTGTAACTCCATCTTGCTAGCTAATGAATCTTTGCTTTAAAGTTTAACTGTCCGCACTTGAAATCCATCTAAGCAAACTGTACTAAAAAATCATCACCGGGATAACAAGAACAATTTCTGGATTTGTATAATTATTACACCATTTTATTATACCTGAAGCACCCTGAAGGGACGTTGCAGAGAGGCTGGTGCTGCTCTCTTCTCATAGGTGACGAGCGATAGAACGAGAGGGAATGGTTCCAAATTGCAACACCTAGATTTAGACTAGATATTAGGAAAAAATTTTCACAGGAAGAGTAGTCAGCTACTGGAATAGGCTGCCTGGGGAGGGGGCTGAATCACCGTCACCGGACGTGTTTAAAAGGCAGTTTAGACATGGTGTTGGGGGATATGGTTTAGGGATGAATTTTGCAGAGTAGGGTTAATGGTTGGACTTATGATCCCAAGGATCTTTTCCAACCTCAATGACTCTATACTTGGCAGCCTCCATCACCGCGGATTTACAGTCCAAGCAACCTCAGGAAAATTTGCACGCGTTTCTCAGTTGGGAGAGGTACAGGACTGCCTGCAGCAGTGGTAACAGCAAGAGTGACTGAGCACCTGAGCCTGCCCCAGTTAATTTGCTCTCAATGAGAAGTTTTGAGGGTATTCTTGGAATCATTTAGGTTGGAAAAGACCTTTATGTGTGCAATGAGATCTGTCCCTGGTGTCTATCTGCCAGTCACAGCCAACTCTTTGTGACACGTCAACTCACGTGCAAATAGTGCAACGACCAACAGAGAGAACAGACCACAGCCGGTGTTGAAAGACACATGGAAAAAGCAGAGTGCTTGACATTAATGCAAAATTTCAGTTATTTGGAAATTACTGATTTAGGATGGTATCACCTGAGATCTGGAACAATGAGACTAACATTGAAGCAAACACTGCTGCATCAAGACAACAGGTGAGGAAGAGGCCCACAGGGACACCCTAACCCTATAGATTAGATAACTGGACTTCAGAGGCCTGAAAACCAGCCCGGACCAGCTCTGCAGTTAACGAGTCAGGATGACTCAGTTGTTTTCCACCGAAGGTGAAAAGTACATCCTGAGGAAGACTTCAGGCCTTCATCAGAAGACCACCAGAGGGGACCCAGAGACCACTACCACATTTAACTGCGCATGTGATGTCGGGGCAGAGATTATGTTAATAAACTCTTAAAATTTAATGCATACGTATGTAAATTCCGGGAAATTTATTAATATGTATATAATGGTTCAATCAAAAGAGCTCAAGTGCTTTTGACCCATGTACATGTTAGGAGGAGCTATATCCCCCGTGTTGCCCGGTGCCATAATAAAGAATGCCTGCTTAATAACATTGATTTGTTATCGGGTTTTCTTCGTTTCTTCGCGCAGAAACGCGACACACTTTTCAAAACATCCAGTCGTTTGTCAGCACCTGTTGCTCTCTTGAGGAGTTTGGGGTTACACCTCCCGCCGTCCTGACACCCTCCCCTCCCTATTCACCCCAATTCCGGCCCTCGGAAGCTCCTTGCGGGCGGTCAAAGGCTGCGGAGCGGGGTGTGGGAGCCGCTGGCAGTGTGTGGGAGCTGCTGGCGGTGTGTGGGAGCTCTGCTGTCGGCGGGGGAGCTCTCTCGGTCCCGGAGCACCGGCAGCGCCTCTGCCGGGCATCCCCCCGGAGCTCCCTGGCCCCGGCTCTGGCGGCGCTGTCGGTAGGAGCGGCGGGGCGGGGTCCTGGGTGGGAGAGGGAGCAAGAGGGGGTCTGACCCGTTCCCTGCCGTCCTTCAGGGCCGGACCGAGCCCTGCGGCCGCCGCTAGGGCTCGTTCCTATGTGTATCCCCAGCTGCAGGCTGGCCGGGACAGAAAGCCCTTGAGAAAGGGCTGGGCTCAGCCCTGCCCCGAGCCCGGCTGCAGACCTGGGGAGGAGCGGCCGGGGATCCTGGCAAGCGGCGCTGCGACACCAGCCAAGCCCTTGATCAAGCCCTTGTTCAGCTGCCCTGCAGCTGGGAGCTCGTTTAGGCTCTGCTCAGCCAGCAAAAAAGTTGCGTTGGCAGCTGGTGTCGGCCCCAAATCCACCTTCGTCTGTTTTGTGCCTCTGGCTGTGGTTCCGAAGAGGCTGAGGCAGCGTGCGGGGCTCTGTCTTTAACCTCAGGTAACAGACTTCATTCTTTTCAGTGTCAACAGGGTGAAGAATTGTGAGGATACACAACCAACAGCAAGGAAAAAAAAGGTAAACTTCTGTTGAGGAAGTTAGTTGGTAAGTAACTCCGGAGTTCGTAGTTGACAAGTTATAGCTCGGATATACTAAACAAGATTTTCTCTGAACTAATCTAATGTGTGTTATAATTACTTAATGTGATTGCACAGGTGGCAATTAAAGGGAGCTAAAAGATACCCTTCCACTCCCATGGCCTCATTCTTAAGTTGTCAAGACTTTGGCCTTGAAATACTGAACGTTGAACAGGAGTAACATCTGGTATCTCTTTTGCGTGTTAGCGTAGCTGGATGCCAGAAACAATGTTTTATTGTCTTGTTAACAAGATTATATAAAAATCGATCATCCTGAATAACACAGGAAGAACACAAGAAAAGTTCTGCATGTGGCAGTGAATGTCTTTAGCCAACTCTATGACCAAGTGGGAAAACAGCATGTGATAGAGCTAATCAATTCCTGCTTTTAAAAAAAAAGGTATAATGGGTCAGTTAAAGACACGTCCCTTTGGTTTCTCACTGTTTTTTAGGACATGGAGAGTCAGGAACTACCTTATGTGCTAATTGACTGCGTAGGAGGGAAGCATGGAGTATACGAAGACCACGTTAAATTTCTGGAGAAACATTTTCATCTCATCACTATGAAAGAATATCTTGAAAACAAGGATTCTCTCGGCAAAAAGATCAGAGCTATTTATATGTGGTATCACAAACCAGTTATTAACAAAGACCTGCTTCAGAGTTTGCCTAACTTGAAGATAGTTGCAAGCTCTGGAGTGGGAATAGATCACTTGGACCTGAAGCTCCTTTCTAGCTATGGTGTGAAAGTGTCCAACACTCCATTTGTTGTTTCCACTGACACTGCAGACTTGGGGATGGCTTTGATGCTGGCATCTTCCAGGAGACTTGTGGAAGGTAATAACTCAAATGGTTTTAGCCTTTTTACGGAAAAAATGACTCCTCAAAACATGCAGTTAGGCAGCGTGTGCTTCTAGAAAAGTAAGCTTAAAAGCAGAAATACAGGAAAATACAAGGATGAGGAAAAAAATAAGACAAGTCTGTCATTTTGACAATAACTTGCATACCATTTCCAAATAAATGCATCAGCAAGGTAGATGTGTTCCTTCTTCAGACAGCCCTAAACGCAGGTCTCTTCTCCCTCAGCCCGTAGCCATTTAGTTGTTCTGTTTGTTCACTGCAGTCTTGCTTTTGAAGTTTCAATAAAAGGGGATTAAAAGGACATATTTTCAAGGAAGCTTGAAACCTGTCTTTGCCAAGATGAGACATATCTGAGCCATTGCGGATAAGCTGTCCAGAAATGCTCTGTTTCTTTTCCCTGTCAAATTTGGTGTACCTGCAGGTTAGCTGGGAATCATATTTTGGCTGTACTGAAAGGCTTGACAATACTGCAACCAATTGATCAGCTGCACCATTCAGTATTTACAATCTAGGTGGCATCCACAGCACTGGCAGTTTCATAAGCCCCGCTGATGAACCAACATGAGCAAGAAGCTGTGTTGCCAAGGTGCATTTCAATGGCGCAATGATCTGTACCGCAGGCAGAGACGAACGATGGGCAGGCGCGTGGTGTACATTGAAGAGAGGTTGCTGCTTTGGCCCTACCTTCCTTGTCTGCCAAAGAGGGGCTGGGTACGTTTCTATTCAAAGCAAGAAATCAATGTCAGAAGTTATGTTGACAATGCAGCATTATTCACTTCTTGTCCAGAAAGACAATTAATGTTATGTTACTGCTCCTGTGCTTCTGCCTTATGATAAAAAGTGGAGAAAAAAAAGTTGTCAGATGCCAGGACATCCTTTACATCTTCCCTTCTTTTCTCTCTTTCAAGGCTATCAGATTGCAGTCTCTCCCAACACGCAGTATTTCCCTGCTGACTGGCTGGGTGCTGAGGTTTCTGGAGCAACCCTGGGTATTGTAGGAATGGGCACCATTGGCTACAAAGTGGCTGAGAGAGCCAAAGCCTTTGAAATGAAGATTTTGTACCACAACAGAAAACAGAGGTAAAGCTGAATGCAGCTCCATGGCAAGTGTATATTCTCACTGCTTTTAAATATTATTAGTACCTTTCACTGTCAAACTGATCTCCTATTCTATCCATGTCAGGATAAAGCAATGTACTCAGAACTGTTTTTATTAAATATTGTACCAGGAAGTGGTGAGGGCCACAGTTTGTGGCCAGGTTCACCCAAAGGTCCAAGCCACCAGGCGAGCTCATGGTAATACAGCAGAGCAGAGGCCAGATGGGGGCTGAGGGGAGCTGGAGACCAGCCCTACTTTGGCATCGATGGGGCACAGGGGCTGACAGCCTGGAGGGGAGCTGCCATGGGGTCCTGGGAAGAGGAGAAGCTCTAGGGGGCTGGGTAGGGTTAGATAGGGCTGGTGGTGAACTCAGGGCCGTGACAATAAGTCGTTGCCTTATTATTGGTTCTATTTTAAGTGGCAAAGTACATACACTTACTAGTTTCCCAATTTATACAAAAACAAAGTCAGGAAGGAGTGGGAGAGATACATATCACTGTTGTCCCTATGAGTCAGGGATCCCTAGGCCTTCCTATCATGTTGGTGAAATTGCAATAGACTGAGGGAAGGAGAACTATTCTGGGAGGACATAACTCCTGTGACTTAGGTGAGGCAGGAATGCAGGCAGAGACATCTTGCTCTTTCTGAGACAGCTGACAATGAAGAGCTGGACCTGCCAGCCCGGTTGCTGTTATCTAGCTGAGGTGTATCTGCCCTTCACATATCCCATGGCTCCCATCAGGCCCATCCCATCTTTGTCTTTTGTGGGAATCTAATGGGAGCTGGGCAGTACTTGCCCCAACCTTGTCCTGGTACAGACTGAATGCACAAGCAGGTCCTGCAGCATTTGGTAATTAAAAACCAGCACTGATGCACAGAGCAAGCAGACTGCTGCTGACACAGATTTCTGAAGATTTAACCCCTGCCCTGCCCTGTGAGTTTCCTTGGTAATTTTCAGATTATTTATTTTTCAAGGGAAGAGAATTCACATCAAACATCAGTCTTCCATTTGGGTTGGAAAAGAATCCTAGTTACAACCCGAAACTGTGACAGAAATGCATCTGTTTTATTATTTATTCAGTGCATTTGCATGATACTGATATCTTATTTTCCACCCCAACAGGTACAATACTGCAAATGTGTGTATAGTGCACTTGGTATTGAGTTTCAGTCACATAGCTGGCTAGCTGCTTTGTACTACAGAGTGAAGAAAACATTTAAGAAACTCTTTAATGGTGATTTGAACTTTTTCTTGCTGCTTCCTACTGGAGTTTAATTTGGGGTTTTTCTCCTCAGAAACAAGGAAGAAGAAAGTGCTGTTGGAGCTATTTACTGTAAGAAGATAGATGATTTGCTCCAGCAGTCAGATTTTGTGTTGCTGTCTGTGAACCTGACTCCACAGACACACAAACTGATTGGAAAGAGGGAGCTGGAGCTCATGAAACCCACAGCTACTCTCATTAATATCAGCAGAGGTAGGGTGCAGAATAAACAAGATTGCATTATGTTTTGCTGGCATAAGAAGTCCTGGGAAACCCCATTCCTAATATAGACTCTGTCAATCAAAAATGGTCAGTAAATTCTCTGATTACTAGATTATTTAGATGTCCCTGGGCATATCTCAGGAAAACATTTAAGCATTTCTGTAATGATGAGCAAGTCCGTTCCTAAAATGTTAGTGAGCTTGGACTGTTAGAAGCCCATGTATATTTGTATAATCTTCTACTTAATCTTCTTATTTATTTAGTGAAATGCTCTTGCTAACATGCACCAGGGTGGCACAGCCCACTCTGAAGTCTGGCACCATGCTTCATTTTATCGTGCTAATATACTACCTTTTAAAATTCCCGACTGTCCAACTCTGATGCACATACCCAGGCTTCCTCCTCCCACTTCACCACACACTCTCTGCTACCGCTTCTGCTTTGTGAACATTGCTAGCCCTGCTGTTTCCCTGACTACCATGTCCAAAAGGACAGTGAGAGAACAGTATGGAACATGAAAATAAAAGTAATTTTCTTATTCTAACCCAGGTCTTGTTATAGATCAGGATGCTTTGGTGGAAGCCCTTCAAAACAAAGTTATTAAGGCAGCTGCTCTGGATGTGACATATCCTGAACCTTTGCCAAGGTAGGACATATGTTTAAGTTAAATATAAATGAGTGCATGCGTGTGATTCAAACCAAGTACAGGTTTGTGAGCATGTGAGAAGTTACATAATTTTGTTAGTAGAAGTACATGATAGATGTGCACTAGTCCTACTGAAACGATATCCCCAATTCTTCCATCCTAGACAAACAAAATTCACACTAATTGATTTGGAGGATTTGTTGCATTAAAAAAAAAAAAGGTAAAAAGCTAGGCAGCAGTTTGAACTACTCCGAGTTCAAGTCCCACGTTCTGCTTAGGACATGCAATTAGTTTTTATTTTTAATTGCTATTTTAAATATTTTCCTGTGTCTCTTCAGGTGACAAAATAACTGATGAATGCTCTGTGAGGGACAGCTCAGTATTTCTTTTCCTTTCCAGGGACCACCCTTTGTTAAAGCTGAAGAATGTTATAATAACTCCTCACATTGGAAGTGCCACCAAAAAGACACGCCGTCTTATGATGGAAAACATGATAGAAAGCATAAAAATGGGTCTTACAGGTCACCCTATCCCTAATGAAGTACTGCCATAAAGCAGCCTGCATTTAATGTTAACGCCATTAGTGTTTATCCTGTATTCTTGTGAGGAGACAGTAATTTCATCACTCCATGTAATTAACCCATGTCTGTTATAAAGGTAAAATGTATAATGCATAAGTTTAATTTACTGCAATAATCAAAAGTGATTCTGTGTGGAGAACTGCAGCATTTTGTCATTAACTCCAATGAAAAACAAGAGTCTAGAGACCTGCATTGGTGTAATTTATTTTGCTTGCATCCTCTTAAACTTGCCCATCCATGTAACACTGAATTGAAGGATATTTAAGTCACAGTCTAGTCTCACCGCTGAACTACATGGCACAGCAAACTGCAATCTGCTAGTATGTTAGACCAGCAGGAGCAGCAATGTTTACCTTTGGGGAATAGAATCATAGAATCTTTGCGGTTGGAAAAGATCCTTGGGATCATAAGTCCAGCCGTTAACCCTACTCTGCAAAATTCATCCCTAAACCATATCCCCTAATACCTTGTCTAAACGCCCATTAAACACATCCAGGGACAGTGATTCAGTTCCCTCCCTGGGCAGCTTATTCCAGTAGCTGACTACTCTTTCTGTGAATTTTCTTTTTCCTAATGTCTGTCTAAACCTGACCTGTTGTAGTTTGGAACCATTCCCTCTTGTTCTATCACGAGTCACCTGTGAGAAGAGACCAGCACCAACCTCTCTACAACGTCCCTTCAGGGAGCTGTAGAGAGCAATGAGGTCTCCCCTCAGCCTCCTCTTCCTTGATTTAGGATGATACAACTTGAGATCTGGAAGAAGGGAGGATTGATTTAGGATGGTACGACTTGAGATAGCAAGCACAGCTGCGTTAAGGAGAAGGCCCATAGGGTTATCCTAACCCTGTAGAGTAGATAACAGGACTCCAGAGGCCTGAGAACCAGCCTGGACCAGCTCTGCAGTTAATGAGGCAGGAAGAATCAGTATTTTTCACCAAAAGTGAAAAGTACACCCCGAGGAAGACTTCAGGCCTTTATCAGGAGACCACCAGAGGGGACCCAGAGACCACTACCACATTTAACTATGCATGCTATGCAGGGGGTGGAGATTATACTAACGAATTCTTAGAATTTAATGCATGTGTATGTGAATTCCGGGAAATGTTATGAATATGTATGTAATAGTTCGATAAATAGAGTTCTAGTGCTTTTGATCAGTGCACATGTTAGGAGGAGCTATCCCCCGTGCTGCCCGGCGGCGTAATAAAGAATACCTGCTTAATAACATTTATTTGTTATTGGGTTTCCTTCGTTTCAGGCCAGGATGCCCTTGGCCTTCTCGGCCACCTGGGCACAGCTGGCTCATGTTCAAGCCGCTTATCGATTAGAACCCCCAGGTCCTGTTCTGCCAGGCAGCTCCAGCCACAGCTCCCCAGGCCTGGAGCGCTGCAGGGGTTTGTTGTGGCCCAAGGGCAGGACAAGGCCCTTGCCGGGGCCGCCGCGACGCCAGGGGGAGCCGCAGCCGGAGCTGTCCCGGTGTCGGCAGCAGGAGGAGCAGCAGCCGGAGGAGCAGTGTCAGTCTCAGTGTCAGTCTCAGTCTGTCCCGGTATCATGTGGGGTGCCCGGGCTGCGGCGGTGCCGCGGTGCTGCCGGGCGCTGCGCAGCTCTGCCGCCCTGGGCGGCTCCAGGAACCTGCTGAGGAAAATGCTGCGCAAAAACAAGTAGGTGCGGCTGGGGGGGTGGTTTGTGGCGCTGGGAGCGGTGCTGGGCTGTGGTGCCCCCGGGCTCTGACAGCGGGACTTGGGTGTTCTCCCCAGTTACACCCTTAGAATCATAGAATAATTAAGGCTGGAAAAGACCTCTTAGATCATCGAGCCCAGCCCATGACCTAACACCACCACTCAGCTAAATCCTGCCACTAAGTGCGGCATCCAGTCTGTCCTTAAACACCTCCAGGGACGGTGACTCCACCGCCTCCCTGGGCAGCCCATTCCAGTGTTTTATCCCCCTTTCTGTGAGGAAGTGCCTCCGAATGTCCAACCTAAACCTCCCCTGGCGCAGCTTCAGGCCGTGCCCTCTCGTCCTGTCACAAGTTGCCTGGGAGAAGAGCCTGGCCCCCACCCGACTACACCTTCCCTTCAGAGAGTTGTAGAGAGCGATAAGGTCCCCCCTGAGTCTCCTCCAGGCTGAACAACCCCAGCTCCCTCAGCCTTTCCTCGTAAGATTTCCCCTCCAGTCCCTTCCTCAGTCTCATGTCTCTCCTCTGGACGCGCTCAGCGCCTCAAGATCCTTCTTGAAGTGAGGGGCCCAGAACTGCACCCAGTGCTCGAGGTGAGGCCTCACCAGTACCGAGTACACGGGCAGTATTCCATCCCTAATCCTGCTGGCCACACTATTCCTGATACCCTTACATCTCTCAAGACCCCTTCGGGTTGTTCTTGCCCCGTTCTCCACTTTGCAGCTTCAGGCGGGGATGGGAAGCGTTGCCTCCCGCACCCAGCCTGAGGGGGCCACAGCCTGGGTGTTGTTGGGTGGCCTTCTAATTACACAGGGAACCCATTTCTTTGAGCTACTGAAAGATAAAGCTGCTTTCCTTTACTTTTTCCAAAAGAAAGAAGTTTTGGTATGACAGCCCTAGCCTGGGATCGAAAATGGTAAGTGCAAAGCTTTAAGGTGCTGTGTTTGTCTGTGCCGGGAGGAGGAAGGTTGTGGTTCTGCTGTTGTGCCTAACCTGGGGAAAAGAGCGTTCTGTATAAGCACAAGGAGTCCAGTTCCACTATGATGTGCCAGGATTGCTGTCAAGAGAAGCTCCCCATGGCCAATTCCTCTTCTGTCCTGATCTTTCATCCACACCAGCACCAACACTCTCTTGCACACTCCTGACCCCATTATGATTGAACTGATTCAGGTTAAAACTTCTGTATATCAGCTTAATTTTACCTTTATGGAAAACAAGTTTTTATGATTGTTTTTCAAACAAGCAATGCTTTCCAGTTAATACATGCTGTGTTATAGAAAAGGGGTTTATTGAGCTGTATAGCTTGCTACAAAATAGTAAAGGAACTAAGAAACCTTGACTGTAATACTTGAAGGTTAAAGATTTTGTGAACAGAAATGTGTATTGAAGCACCTGATACATAAGATCTATTTAACGCCATCACAACTGCAATAAAATATCATCCTAAGGGCATACTTAGTAGAGTGCACAAGACTGTACATAACTGCCTAATACAAGTTTGTAACTACTGATTAATGTGGGGCGGTGTTGTTGTTTGTTTGTTTGCTTTTTAAGATGTATAAACCAACCAAGTTGGCCTCTGTAATGAAAGATGACCAGATAAAAACTAGGAAAGAAGATAACATACGCTACCAAGTCTTGAATAGTCTTATTCATAAAGCTGTGACAGAGATGATGACTACCTGTGAAGTTAATCAAGAATTTTATGATCTCAAGCTGGAAATCTGCAAGGCAAGTGCCAAAGCTGCAGCTTGTGTTGAGCCACTCTGACTGCACCTTGAAGTTGGCATGGTGTGCCAAAGGAGCTTCCCTGGGTGTTGGGGTGTGGGCAGGAGGAGTTTTACTGTGTTGCTTCTAATGTGGGAGAGCATAGTAAGATGAGGCTCTGGATTTGCCTTGCATGCTAGGAGAACTTTGCCACTCTTGCACCTGGCTTAGTAGACCTTTGCCACTATAATGCAAATGCAGCTTAGGCTAACTAAATGGTCATGCTTCTGGTATGGCATTTTTTTGTGTCACTCAGATGTGTACTATTTGCCTTACCCTTTCAGAAGGAGGAGCTGGGGTTTACTAACATAAGCCTATCTTTCTAGAGTCTTCAAGCAGCTGTGTGAGAGTCGGTATCTCCTTATATCCTTCACTAACATCATTACACAGGCAGAAGACCTAAGTGGGGCATGAGCTTAGTTTGAAAGAAAGGCAAGCCTAAAAAAATGGCACTGGCAGGCAAGGTTCCGGAAATAATTGCAATTTATACCTAATTGTAGATAGTGTTGTCATAATTCATGGATTTGAAAGGGATGCAAAAAGCTCTTGTTCAGGAACTCTAAGTCAGTCTCCACATTCTTACTTGTTGTCTGTTTTTTTCTTCTATGTTTACTCTTTTGATAGGATTAAATAATACCAATTCCTTAAAAGCTTGACAGACTTAGCGTTGTTAGTTAGAAGCATGGAAAAAAAGATGCATCACATTGCTGCATCTATGACAAGAAGTTGTCATTTATGGGGTGAAAGAGATGCTTTTGCCATCTGAATTCTTTCTATCTTCAAGCAAGTGATTAAAATTACATAGGCAAGATGAATCTTTTGGCTCTGTATGTGTGGTATCCTTCATATAGTATTTCTGTCTCTCTCGGGCTTTGAGAATTGCTTGTCTAACGCAGATGGCATGTCTGCACATAAAAATACTGGCTGGGATAGGCAATCCACAGCACCTTCAGGTGGCAATGCTGTAAATTAACTGGCAACCTCAGGGAGAAAAAGCTACAGCTTTCTTTTAAATACAGTGCAGATTTCATCGTGCTTAGTGTTCATGCTGCACTGGCACGTGGCCGAGACTCAGTTCTGACTTACTCTTGAGCTGATTCTGGTCTGATATTGCGACTTCCATTATCAAAAGAAATATTCTAGTAGGTGTTCTGAAATCCGTCAGAATTTAGTTTTTTAGGTATCAAAAGTTAAAATTACATAATAATAATACAGATAAGAATCATGCTTCAGGCCCGATACATCAAACTTTTATCCATTTGGTAACTTTATTTATGTGGTGATGAAGAAATGGCTTGTGTTAGATTGGTTTGTTTTGTGTGCTTGGGTTAGACTTAATGTGGGAGAATAGGCAGATTGATCCTGCAGTAGAAATAGACAGTGATCATGGTGGGGTTTTTTTAATGAGTGGTGGGGTTTGTGAGAGAAGAGTTATTTGAAAAAAATCAGTACCTACTCTGGGTTTGGGGGCAGTCCATTCTGCCCTAGGAAAAAGTAGCCCTGTCAACAGCAGACTGTGAAGTAGTTTCACTCCTGGGAATACTCTGATGGAGTTGCCTTTTCCTGGTGATGTATGTAGATATCTATTTGTTTGAAGAGTTGGTTTGTGGACTAGATCACCTCAGAACTGTGCCATCAAATGGGTAGTTTATGCTTTCTCCTCCTTCTTCCTCAGCTCCTCCCTTCATTTGAGCCAGACAAGTTATTAGAAGGTTGCTGAGTGTGCTCTCATAGTGAGAATCTTTTCTGTAAGACGCGGCTAGGTGTGATGAATGACAGTTACAGAAAACTTTCAGAATCCAATTTGTGTTTCAGAAGTTTATTCTTCAGGGAGATTGTCAGTGTTTCTTGTTTGCTTCGGTGCTTGAGCGCCATGCATCTTCAACTGCGTGCGTGACAGAAATCAGTGTTATCTGTTGGTGAGCTAGAGGTTTCCAGCAGGCTTTAGGAGCTGCAGACTCTTGCATTACAGTGGCATGGAGGATGTCCTTTTTTCTGTCTATATCAAAATGAAACTCTGGGTGACAACAAACCAGGTAGTGTCACAGGTTCTTCTTTAGTGGGAACTTACACTTTCAACTGTATTCCAAAACAGCATGACACAAATTGTCGTTCTGGACTACTTAAGTGGTAACACCGTCTCATTGACTAAATGTAGCACTGTCAATAATACAGCTGTTGACAGACCGCTCCTCTGTTTAATTTCAGTTGAAGGGGAGATTAGGCAGTGACCTGCCTAAATAAAAAAAGTCTTTTCAGGTACTAACTGTAAACCTTCTGTGGTTTTAAACTCTACCTCTATAAAGGCACCATGTAATTATGGTTCTTAAGGGCAGAGATGGAAGAGGAGATTCTTCTAAGAATTTACAGATCTGGTTTGGGTCACTGCTTGATTATTCATGGATTAAAGACTTCGTTGTATATGAAGTGGGTGTATATATGTGATTATAAAGAAATATTTGTCTTTTTGCAGGTGTCCCTGGCATCCAATTTTTCAGCGTGTCGTATATACTGGAATCCTGCTGCTACTACAGAGAAAGAAAGTTATGTTGAAAGTGTACTACAGAAGACTGCTCCGCGTATACGGTACTGCTATGGGATAAACAGACTGCTTCAAAAATTTATAGCTATGTACTAGTACCACTTCTTAAGTATTTCTAACAATCTATATCCGACCTATTAGCATCCCTTAAGTTTTTAGATATTTGAAGTCAGAGTGTCTCCTGTGATGAGCCTCACAGGGAGGGATGGTTGTGTCAGACCAGCTGTGCATTCTCCTGCTGCAGCACAGCTGGCTTACTTGGCTTCTGTGTTTTCCTAGGACTGGACTAGACTAAGTAGAAAAAGAGAGTCCGGATGTGGTTTCATTTCATCGTACTAGTGATGGTGGGCTCAACATGCTGTGTGTGACAGCAGGCCAGAATATGATGCTGCACAAGAGGACTGGCAATTGCAACAAGTATTTCCTTACAGAGTCACTGGGCAATTCTGATCTCTAGGGGCAATTTTGACCCCTAGAAGGGTCCAAAGGGTGATAATACAGATATTACAGAAATTCTTCACCATACTGATACCAAAAAAAAAATTAAATGTCAGGATGCTACAGTGTATTGTGATGCTTTTACCGATTTTTGGTGGAGGATTCAGTGAGTTCAGGATATCATTGATTTTTGTCTCTCCCTGTTTCATTGGCTTACCCTCTAGTATCCAGCCAGTCTGTTGGAGGATTGGGACTTCACCCCATGGGGAATGTGCCAATAAATCATACTTTTAAAACCATTTCCTTTCCTCCTGTTTCGCTAGGCTATGTAATTCCTGCTCCTGCACAGTACTTTCTTCTACTCCCAACAGCTTCCACTCNGCCCTGTTCTGTTTCACATCTTGAAGATTTAAGCCCAGGTGCTGGCTGGGAGGCAGGCAAAGAGAGCCCTGTTGGTTGTTCTGCAGCGAGCATTGACTGGTTGTCTTGCCCTGCTGTGATGGCTCTATCCCCTGCTGCTCTCATCCCTACGATGGGGGTGAGGAAACCATATGAAGCAGGGAAAGACCTGTGCCAGCCTGTGCATTAGAGGGGACAAAGCTAGTATCATCAGTGCTCAGTGGGATCTGCAGCTAGTAGTTCTTGTACGTTGTACAATCAGAGTTGGGGTTCTGCAGTGATGTGTTGTTTGGCACTAACTTGGAATGGATGCCCATCAGACTGTAAGTTTTGCAAACCATATCCTTAAATTTGCTATCGCTGCAAACATATTTTATCTGTCCTGGAAGTGCTGTACTGTTACTCATACTGCTAATGCTGTATTTTTTTGCCAGGTATCTTCTGATGAGTCAGCAGATTCTAGGAAATGTGCCCCCAGTAGTATTTATAAAAGACAAAGAAGCTGCAGCTGTAAAAGAGGTAATTGCGATCTTTGACCCAATGTAGAAATATAATATATGCAAACGTGGTGACTTAGCATACCATAATGCTTAAGAATACAGAGAGAGTGGATCATTCAGTTGCTCTACCAATCTACATTAAAAATCAGTCTTTGTCTCTACCCTTTCCACTTGATGTTCCAAAGCATTTTAACAAAGAATCTTGAATAATACTGACGCTTATATAAAATGTAAAAGAATCCTTGTAGCTGTCGCCTCCTGAACTTCTTTTGATGCTACTGTTAACATTTTTGAAGTGAAGTTTTCAGAGAAGCTTGTAGGCCAGATCATTAGGCCAATGAAGAAAACCTAAAAAATGAAATTACAGTTGTAAGCAATAATATAGGGTAGACGTTTGTCTGTTGTCTGGTATAGATGATTATAGAAATGAGGTCTGAGGAGCTGCCTTTCACATTTTAAATGTTAGGTGTTTCTAAAATTCCATTGAATCTAATCAGTGATTCTTATTTTTCCTAACTTTTTTCCATCTGTGACTTGTTAAAAGTGTTTCTAGGGAAGTGCAGATCTCTGCATATAGGATGTAAGGTAACTTGCACCGCTTTTAAAATTATCTCTGATATTTCACGTTTTCTTTCAAAAGTGTTGATAGTTTTTACTAGTTGAAATATTGCTAGAGTAATGATGTTTTCTAGGGATTTGCTGACGTTAGGACTGTGAAGTGAGATTTCTTAAATAGTGAGATTTCAGAAAGAGAAAGATGACACCAGTGAGTGGAATTTCATTAAAAGTGTGTCAGGCTGTTGATGTGAAGTACCGTTAGTGACTTACAGGCTAGTGCAGTGTGAAGTAGCAGAGCTGGGAGGCATAACAAGAACTTCAGACTCTGTAGAAATGTGGTGAACTGCTTGTACTTTCTGTGGTCAGAAAACTTCTGAGTGTAATGCCAGTATACTGATCCACGGTGCAAATATTTTTCACCTGCATTAGTATCGACAAAAAGCACAAGAACAGAAATTAACTAAACACTTCTGAATGCTATTTGTACTCATTATTATGTTCCCCCTAATCAACACAAGAAATTCTACACAACAAGTAACTAGTGATTATAGAAGCACTTTTTCATTACTATTGCTCTATTATTAACATACCTAGATGGAGCTACAAATACCCACTTCCGCGGGCCCTGCCTTTCAGTTCTGTTATTGTGGAAACCGTTCCATGAATCACTGTTGCTCAAACTTTATTAGATGACTGCTTACTCTTTTTGAAGAAGAAAACCCGTGGACTACTTTTCCTTCAAGTTCATTGCATAGGGACCAAGAAAGTTAACCGCACAAGAAAAGTGAAACACCTCCTTGTATAGCTGCTTCTGTCAGCAGATGGCACTGGGAAGCACTTTGATGGATCCTCTTCTTACACTTTGCCGATCATCAGATTTATGTAATCCACAGATTTGAATAACTGGGCTTCATAAAGACAGGGAAGGACCATCTAATTCAATTCTTAGAATAAAACAGCGAATTAGAAGGGAAGTAATGTAAAGAGAAGTAGGAATAAAAAATAAAAGTTACATGCAATTTTCACAATTAGGTGCAGTCTATAAGCACTGCCTATACTAGCTTTGTTGGATTTACTGGTTGGGTGCTGTGTTAAAAAGAAGTTGAGTACTCAATATTTACACGTAATAGAAATACAAACTTGCAGAAAGGGAGCAGAAGGGAAAAAATCTCTGTGGAAGCATGTAAAGAAAAAGGATTTGCAAGGCTGAAGTAAGACCAAATAAACCAAAATTATATATGTCACACCGTCTCTAGCTAACCCATTTGGAATTTACATAAGGCAAAAAGCTTTGTAGGAATCCCTGGAACAAAGAATCTTAGAATGCTTTGGGTTGGAAAGGCCTTTTAAAGGTAACATAGCTCAACACCACCTGCAGTGAGTAGGGGCATCTTCATCTAGATAAGGTTGCTCAGAGCCCCATCCAACCTGACCTTGAATATTTCTGGGAATGGGGCTTCTACTGCCTCTCTGGGCAACCTGTGCCAGTTTCACTACCCTCACAGTGAAGAACTTCTTCCTTACATTTAGTCTGAATCCACCCTCTTTAGTTTAAAGCCATTACCCCTTGTCCTGTCACAACAGGCCCTGCTGAAAAGATTCTCCCTATCTTTCTTATCGGCCTCCTTTAAGTATTGGAAGGCTGCAATAAGGTCTCCCTGAAGCCTTCTTTTCTCCAGGCTGAACAACCCCAACTCTCAGCCTTTCTTCCCAGGAGAGGTGTTCCAGCCCTCTGATCATTTTTGTGGCCCTCTCAACCAACTCCAACAGGTCCACGTCTTTCTTGTGCTGAGGACTGCAGAGCTGGACACAGTGCTCCAGGTGGGGGTCTCACAAGAGCAGAGTAGAGGGACAGAATTGCCTCCCTTGACCTGCTGGCCATACTGCAGCCCAGGATACGGTTGGCCTTTTGGGCTGCAAACACACATTGCTGGTTTATGTCCAGCTTTTCATCCACCAGTTACACTATTTGACAGTAACTTCCCAGGGAAGAAGTATAAGCAGTTCTGTATAAATGGAGGAAAGGACTGTTTGGAAATGGTTTTCCTAAGTATTCCAAACAGGTAGAAAATAAAATATTTGCTGTTAGATACTTGTTTGTTTCTTGTGTAGCTGTGAACGAATAAATTCAATAGAGGACCTTCAATATGCATTGTCTTCATGTGTTTACAGATTGAGGAATTATTGTCAGTTGCTGATTTTGGACCTCCTGGAGAAGAAGAAACATCTCAAAATGATTCTAGGTGGGTTTTTTGAATCAAAATTGTACAAGTGTTCATTTTCATCTGTGTTGGCCAACTTTAGTTGGGTATTTTACATGACAAAAGTATATTTTAATTAAATGCGTATATTGTTGTTACCTCAGAGTTTGGCAAATGGTATTATGAGGAAATAGAAATCAGAAGAGAGAGTACTTTATAGAAATCCTTACAAAAAAGCATCTCAGCTTTTAAAGAGATCAGCTGGGCCCTTTTATTAACAGAAAAGGCTACAGAATAGAATCATAGAATCATCGAGGTTGGAAAAGACCTCCAAGATCATCAAGTCCAACCTTCTATATAACACTTCCATAGTTGCTAGACCATGCTCTGAAGTGCCACATCTACTCGCTTTTTGAATACCTCCAGGGTTGGTGACTCCACCACCTCCCTGGGCAGGCTGTTCCAATGTTTAACTACTCTTTCACTAAAGAAATTTTTCCAAATATCTAATCTAAATAGCCCATGACAAAACTAATACATAATCATCCCAGAAATTAAATGTAGAGGACGGCATTTTATTTTGTGACTTAAGCTTTCTTTACCAAATTTACACCTATTTATTAAAATATTTCTTACAAATTAATATAATTCTTGCTGCATATGCTCTGCTTTATTTTCTTATTTTAGTGCAAACACATTTTCATAGGCTATTTTTTTGGTGGTTCTTGTGCATAAGTGCCTTGCTGCAGACAGCAGGTTTGCAAATATGGAAAGAGAAAGTCTAATTTTTATATATAAGTGGACCTCTGTTAAGCTGTGGAGAATGACTGAACTGTCACTTGTGACAGCATAGGGCATATGCTTTCAGAGGCAAGTAAACAATAAGGTGATATTGGAACACAGTCTTAGAAATCAGCAGTTTGATGTCTATACTCTGAATGACAGTCATCAGATTTACTACTTGCAGACTCTACTTGTTCTGATTTTACAGTCTTTACTTTGATGAGGGAAGTCTCTTTAGAATTTCTAAGAATTCAAGACTCAATGTGTTTCTGATAATTAAATTTTTAAAAATGCTTTGCAGCAGCTTGTTTCTTGCAACTCGTTTCTTGCTAGTAATTTTATCACGAGGTTAAAAGCTCTACATTTACCAGTACTCCTCTACTTCACCACTTTTTTTCTGGTGTAAGTTTGGTTTGTTATACGTGAGTTACAAGTTCACTAATAAATCTCCCTTAGTAACAAAAAGTAAGCTAATTTGGCATTCTTCTGTGAGGGATTTTTGGCTGTTGAGGGATAGGGCTGAACTTGGCATTATTGGAATAATGATTCTGTTAACTGGATGTTCTCAAAGCCTTGCACTTGTGTGCTGCAGTCTCTTGGTAGAAATGCTTTTTTGTACCTTATCATCTCACAGAACAGTCCACCGGGTGCAAATCAGAAATGGCTTCTTATGGGGAAGTCATTGCTGTGCTAGACTTTTCCACAGGGCACCTAACATATTCCTCTTTTTGTCTTGTGGAAATACTTGAGTCCAGCTTAAGGTGCCATACGCTGTCTGTTTGATGTGTTTTGGGCACAGGCTGCTGCTTCTTGCTTCTTGGAAGAACTGGGAGACGTCTAACTTCCTAGGAGCTCCTAGGTCCAGTGGTCACCCTGTTACCTATGCACACTGTTTCCCAGAGACAAGCAGTTTCACAGAATCATAGAGTGGTTTGGGTTGAAAGGGACCTTAAAGATAATTCAGTTCCAGTCCCCCTGCTATGAGCAGGGACACCTTCTACTAGTCCATGTTACTCTAAGGCCCATCCAACTGGACCTTGAACACTTCCAGGGATGGGGAAGCCTTTTTGGACAACCTGGTCCAGTGCCTCACCATGCTCACAGTGAAGATCATCTTCCTTGAATCTAATCTAAATCTGCCCTCTTTCAGTTCAAAGCCATTACCCCATGTCCTGTGACAGCAGACCCTTATAAAAAGTCCCGCTCCAGCTTTCTCATACGCCCGTTTTAGTTACTGGAAGGCTGCTCTCCCTGGAGCCTTCTCTTCTCCAGGCTGAACAGCCCCAATCCTCTTTGCAGCCCTCCTCTGGGCTTGCTCCAGCAGGTTCATATCTTTCTTATGCTGGGGGCCCGAGACCTGGATGCCGTACTCCAGGTGGAGTCTCACCAGAGTGGAGTAGAGCGGGAGAATCGCCTCCCTTGATATGCTGGTCATGCTTCTTTCTGTGCAGCCCAGGATACGTCTGGCTTTCTGGGCTGCGAGGACATTTATCTGGAATGTAGTTGCTTTATTGGCTTCCTCCCATTAAATCTGTTGACATGCCGACAGACTTATACACAGCCTGTCCTTGGACACACAGTTCTGTGGTATCACTTCTTTTTAACGCAGGGACACAGTGCTGAACACAATGCATTAATAAAGTCAAACTGAAAACTCCAGTTTATTTCTTCATTACTTGGGGGAAAAACCCACAATATTTGTTTTCCTTTCCACAGTGAACTGCTTTCTTCAGGAACCAAGTCTTCAGATTCACCCACGTTGTCTAATCTTTTTGGTATTGATCATGAACTGTTGAATAAGCAGATAATGGACTATAAAAGACTGAAAGTGTCAAGAGATATAGAAAGCATCGCCTGGACAGAAGAGCAGGAGCAGCAGCTTTCTAAGATTCGAAAGAAAATGAAAAAGCAAAAAATAAGGAATCCTCCTGATGATGACGACATTACACCACAGAAATATTTGCTGGACAGATATGAAGCTGATTACTGGGATAATAATGCTGAATCAGTCTCAGACTATGAGCTGGAAGATGAATTACTGGAAGAGGTAAATGAATTGGAGGTCAATGATGGCAAAGCTCTAAGTCAGCCTACTGATAAACTGAAATGAAGTGAAAAAGCTACTCCCTTGGGGTGCCAATGGCAAAAAAAAAGGACTGCCATAGATATTGGAAGGTTAGTTTTGTACAGTCTGTTTGCCGTTTTCTCTTTCAAAGTAGTAGGTTTGCTACATATGGGGACGGTTGCTAGCACAAGGAATGTAAGAAAAAAATGCTTTTTGTGATGCTCTATTTGGCAGCTTTCAAGCTGCTGCAGTTGCAGGACTTTAAACTGAGAGCAGTTTTTTAATAACAAAATATACATAGCGTAGCACGGAGTTAAAACTTGCAGTTCTGTTGATTGTTACCAATAAAATTACTGTTTCTGTATTGAAATAAAATGTGTTGGGGGTTTTTTTTGAGTGAGCTGTATTAAAATAATCACAAAGTGATGCTGTCTGTATTTCTAAGGTCAGGAAGAAAGAGGGAAGCAAAATGATGACAGTGGTGTTCGAAGAGCAGCCTTCAGCCCACAAAGACCAGGACAGGGTGCTCTCTCGAGGACCTAGTCTAATGGGGAAACTCTTTCCACAAGGAGGTGAAACTCATTGAAATTATGGCCAATAAAGTTACAACCCTGAAAGAAAAATATATTTATTTTAATATTCAGAAATTAGTGTTTGTGCAAGGGGAATTGCAACCAGAAAAGAATGGAGAACTGCTCACCTGTTAGGTAAAATTGGGCAAAGCATTGACAGTGACTGAAAAAACATTACAAACTCAAAGGTGGAGAAAAAGCATCATGGAAGAATGCCCCAGTAACTGAGATTTGGAACTGGATGGGGAATCATCTCAAAAGTGAGAATAAAGCTTTGTGGCTCAAAGCAAGTAAAAAATAGGAGTGCATAAAGTCAGAAGGACTGAGGCTTAAAAATAAGTTATAGCTAACAAGGTAGTAGCAAGGAATTCTACCTGAAATAAGGAACATTTAAGTCCATTAGTTAGTGGGAAAGTAAAGAAAGATGATTAGAAGATTTCCAGAGGTCCCTTCCAACTCCTACTATTCTGTGATTCTGTAATGCATGGGAGGTTGCACTACAGTATGTTGCTGTAGGGGTTTCTTTTAAATTAAAAGACAGCAAGTACATGCTTCAGAACATAGAAAATCATCTGAAGGACTTTTAGGTCGAAGAGAGTAGAGGTCAGCAAAGAACACTGAAATTCACTGTAGGAGATGTAATAATCCCTTTGAAGCGTATTCTGAAGATTGATTGCCTGTAAGAATATCGAGAGGATATGTGCTATGAATGGCTATAGGACATTCTTATAAGCTGTTTAGAACTTGTCTTGAATAAGGGTCAAGGTCTTACAAATGTACGCATCACTTTTATTAGGATACATGTTGAAGCTGTAGCTCACCTAAGTACTTGCCTAACTTGAAGTAGGTGAATAATCCCACAAATTTCAGTGTGCCTTGTTCAGGCTTTCCAGGAATTCTTCCTAAATTCCACAGGACAGACACCCTTTGAAGTAGATCATTTAGTTTGTTTTTCCACTGAGTAAAGGTACATATCATATCAGAAACTGTTCGTCTGCAGTATCACTGTCAGTCAAAGGTAGCCATGAATTTGTTGCAACTTGGCAACAAAGCCCATAACTTTTCGAATGAATGACGGGAACCTGTTAACTGGTACTTGCTAAATGAATGCGCAGAATACTAACGCATCCATCTTTAGTTTCTGCTGCATAAAATGTGGGACTGCCCTGACTACCTAAAAGTTAAAAAAGGGGGAAAAAAAAGAAACACCCCAAAATTTTAAATACCAGGCTTTTGAAAGAACAAAGAGAACAAAGTTGATTACCTCTGCTTCTTGCTTAGTTTGGGCATCTGTAAACTAGGTGTGCAGTTCATAGACGAGATTTAATCTAAAACCAGCTAAAACCATTCTCACTGTCAGCCCTAATGCCTTTAGTCCCTTGTTAAGCAAGTGAGGGCAGCTGACCTCTTCTGTTTGCCACGGCTACTGTCACAAAAGCCGGGCTTTGTTCAAGAAGAGAGATGGACTCATGGAGTCCAAGGGTGAGACTGCCCTTCTGAACCCGGCGATGAGGCAAACAAAGCAAAAGCAACCAGATTTAGCATTCATGGAAATCTTAAAAATTACCAGATGGGATGGACTGGAAGGAAGAAGTGGCCCAGGGGCTGTCTGGAGAATGGTACCAGAGCAGGAGGGAGCAGCTGTGGCCCTGTCCCTGGTCTCCCCCTCGTTAGTGTTCTGCCTCAGTGTCTGCTGCCTTCCTAGAGAAGCATGGTGGGAAGTTCTCTCTGCTGTGCTACCAGTGTAATTGTAAACTCAGGGCTTTTAAAGCTCTAAAAGACAATAAATTAAGGTTGCACTCTATCTGAGCAATACAAACTATAATCGCTTGCAGAATCCCTTGATCTAGTTTTTATGTATTCTATAACCACAGATGGGGAAGGAACTTCTGGGGCCTTCAGACCTGGTTCCCTACCTTTAATGATAGCCACTTGCTACAGTCATGTTAATCCTGGTTAGGATTACGCAGCTGGGAATACTTGTTACTTAACATTGGTTACTAAACGCTGGTACAGCCAGATGTGCAGCTGAATTTGTGCCCTTATGAGCTTGTGCTACACAACTCATGTTTGAATGAATGTGATTAGTCAATGACAGGTTTTTTAAAAACACAAGAGTGTTCATTGCTTCTTATGACTGGCAACCCAAACCTTCCCAAACGCTCTGAGGCCCTACAAGGCTACTGTTCAGATCTAAGTTTCAGGCTGAAAAAAGAAGAAATACCTCAGTTATCCTTCCAATCTGGTTATTTGCCTGAAGACCTGATCCTGTAAGGTGCTAATTTTGAAGGGGAAATGAGGCTCAGGGGACGATTAGTGTTACTTAGAAGTCAGTATCAATGGATACATATGTGTTACATAGAAACCAGCCTATTTTTCTGCACCAGCTATCAGACTGCTGTGTCAGTACCAGTCCACAAGACAGTGAAAACACTTTTCCAGCATGGAAAAGTGTGGGCACTCACTATCTGTCAGAATCCATTGGGGTCTTTGTTTAGGAGACAATGTCGGAAAGGGAGACAGGCAAGTTGCAAGAGCATTTACAAAGCTGAAAAGCAGTTCCATGTTTCACTTCAAAATATCTGGGCCTTCTAAGTAATTAAAATATTTTGAAATTAGTTTCTCAGTCTTGATCCACAGTACTTGTATGCTTTTATTTTTTTACGGACAAGAGCAGACCTCAGTGAAGTCAGAATAAACAATTAGCTCAAATCTAAAAGTTAATACTGATGAAAAAAACAGTCTGCCTAGTTGTTAGAGTAGCACTGCTGCTTTATTACTGAAAGATGCTAGCACAGATATTTATTTCTGTGTAGGCTGAAAGCTGATTAGGCTATCCAAATGTCTGCCTGATGGGACACATTTGCACTGAACTGATCTCCGAACTGGCTCATGCTAGCAGGGACAAACATGAAAAAAACCCAACCCAATTTATAGCTTTAGAAAGCCTGCTGGCTTCATAACCCAGCTGATAATGTAAGAAAGATTTTAGATCTATAATAACATTGTGCATTTTGAGCTAATTGCGGTAGAAGCCCAAGTAATCTGAAAACATTGTTTTCTATTCATAGATTTGACATCCTTTATTTTGAAGAACTTCTAGTGATTAGTGCAATGATGCAGCTTTCGTACAAATAACAAGTGGCCCCTCAAAATCTACTTATTTTCCCCAATGGTCACCTGCAGCCAGGAAACACCGGGTGCTCCCAGATGATAGTTCCTCCACTCTTCCCTTCCAGTTCCCCGTGCAGCTAAGTAGAAGAGCACCCTTTTCACTGGCTGAATGCCTTGGGGAAGCGCAGCAGTGGTCACGTATCACAGTTGCAATGACTGGCATCACAGAAGAACTGACCACTGTAACACCCACCTATTCCCTGACATCACCCTTTGGTTTTAAGGTCAAGGCATACGTGAAAAAAAAAATTTAAAAATCCCTTACAAAATGTATGTCCAAATACAGAAGGTGCAGAATGTGTGAAAACAATTAAAAACAGATTAAACAAGAAGTTTTCCATTCCTGTTTCTTCTTTCAGCTTCCGAGTTTCCCCCCATTTTGAAGGTGATGCACTGCTTGCTCCCCACAACCCCCTGACTGATGAGTCTGTCAGCAATTCTGCACTCTTAGGTTAGCCTTCACAGGAGATGATCTGGAATTAAGGATTGTCACATCTTCGTGTCCTCTAGAAATGGTTACAGTTATTTAGATTCGTATCTTCTGCAGTCCTCTGGAGAAATTTTTTAATGCTTCCATTAAATAAAAAGGAACTTTTGAGCTTTGTCCTAAATAATGAGGGACTGTCTGGTCCCACTGTGGGAGCACTTAAACATACCACAAAGTTGAGTTTGCTATTGACTGATCAGATAATGTCTGGTCTGGCTCTCTGTTAACCAGTTAGTTAGCCCACTATGGAAAAGAATTTATTGAGCATTATTCAACTCCTGGTCAAAGCTGTTTTATTTGAACCCTATATTATATGTAACCATGTCTTTTACAACCATGTGTACAATTAATGCACACAACACATTTCTGCTTTGTGTTGAGGACCAGACACAAAGGTGGTGATGGGAGTGTGGGTGGCTGTGAAATACTGTGATATTTCAAAGCATGTAAGAGAGACCACTCTATGCTCAGTGGTTCTGTCTACCAACAGAACGGCCTTCTGTAAATCAAAACAAGGTTTATCAGATAGATGTACAAAGTTCCCTGCTCATGGACACTGACCACATCTAGATTTCCTTTTGAGAAGTTCAGTTCTTCCTGTGGTTTTTTTGTGTGTCTCAGTTTCAGGAGGACATGGACAGGAATTGCTGAATGTAACATCATGCGGTAAGTGAATGCAAAAGGCAGGTTGAAAACCAGCCTTTGCAGGCCCTGTGGACCCTTCTTCCCAAACATGCAGGCTGGCGAGCACCTGAAGTGAGGAAAAGGACAGAATCCACAGTAGGAATTGGCTGCTGCTGGGTTAACTATGGGGAAATGGGATGTAGGGGAGACTGTCAGGTTGGAGGGCATTAAAAGCACGAGTGCTTGTGTGCGTGCAACAGAGTAGCAGCAGCTGTCCAACATAACATACAGGAAGCAAGAAAACTGGGGTGAGTGCGAAAGACTTGGAGGCACTGGTTCAGACCATATTCTTCTCTACCTGTGTTGCCTTGCTAGTCTCACTCAGGGAAAAAGGCTACAGGGCTGCCCTCCCTTGCTTGTGGTTATGTAAAGTGTATTTATCAAATTACATGTTTTATGTTATGTATGTGGTTCTGAGGGTAAACAAGCTTCCTGCATTGAACTTCTTTGGGTCCCATGCAGAGCTGAAAGAAATTACCTTCTCAATGGGTTAGTGATTTGCTTGTAGCTTAACCAAGCACTAGGGAAACTGCTGACTGACTACATGGGCTGTTCAGACAGCTATCGACCACTTTTAACCATGCTAAAGCGATGTGAGTGTTTCCAAAGCGGTGAATGCTGTCAACACTGTGGGTCTAAAAATAGCCTGTTCTGCCAATGGAGAAAGGGAAATGCAAGAGAACTCAGTCACAGACCATGTGGATTAGGTAAGAGGCTGGTCCCTGGTTTTGTCAGGAAGCTAGGAGAAAAAGAGAGAGCTTTTATGTTTTTTTCTGTGTGGAAGCAGATAAAGCGTATTTTTCGTTAGTTATGGCACTTCTGTCTGTGTTGGGTTTCTTAGACCTTGCAAATAAATCCTCTGTTTTAACAGGCTGGAATTAAGGATGAGTTAAAGTGATACCTTGAGAGCCCTCTCCCCTCAGGAAATGGCAAGGATTTTCACTGGGAATCTAGACCATGACATAGAGCACTATGCCTGGATGACTGATGTGTGGGTCTCTATCTGAGATGGATGAGCCAGTTTGGGAGCAGATAATGTAGAGATCTGAGTCACAAAAAGAAATCTAAAAGTGACCGAGGAGAGTTAGGAAAGTTATCAGTCGCACTGAGGGATAGAGGAGCACTCCCTGAACACCAGACTCTCCAGGGATTTTATGACAGGCCCAACAGATACCTGCAGAATGTATCTGTTTTTCTCTAGACACTAGAGGTTAAGAAGATGTCTAACATCTGGTAGATGTCTTTCCTTGTTCAGAAGCTCTGCTACAAAGGATGGCAGCAGTAGAAAATGAGACTCCTGCCCTCAGGTCCTACATTTTTTGTCTTGAGCTTGGTTCATGTCTTTCCCCCATCACAGATCCTGACAAGGACAAGCAAGCCTGTCACAGTCGAGCTGGCAGAGCTGAGGGTCAGAGCATAGTCAGAGCAGGGCAGATCCACATGAACAAGGGGAGCCAGGAGTGGAGTGGGCCAGCAAGGCAGGCTGGCAGGCAAGTCTCCTCAATAGGATGTTGTCTCACAGCAAGACAACCTCACTCGAGCTAGACAACCAGGGCAGAGATTGTGGCAGTAACCACGGGTAGTTGCGCTCCAGTGGTCACTATACAGGTCAGTAGGGATAAAGCAGGTCTGAGGACAAGCCAGAAGAAAAGCCAGCAAGGTATGATTCCTGGCAGAGGTGTATCTACAGCCTAGTGGATGTGAGGCCCTGAGCGTCGAGTCTTCTCTCAGCATTTAAACTGCAGGTACACACCTGGGTAGGGTGAGAGCTGGCGTTGGGTGTAGGCAGCCAAAGGCCTCAGGGGAATGTAGGGGAAGAGGTTCAGAGTCTGTTGGGACATTCAGGCACCTGACACAAATATATAATTTTTCAGTTTCCAACTTCAAGGAGAAGCCCCTGAGCAGCCAGGCAGGGTGAGGACTCTGGAGATCTGTGATGATGCTGAACAAATGTTTTATCTGGAGGGCTTCTGTATTAGCAGCTCCAAACACATTCCTGGTGTTAAAAATATGATCAGAACTACGCTTCTCACAACCACCCCTAGGTGCTGCACTTTGAAGAAATACACACTTTCTAATCATCACCATGTTGCTCCTCCTTCGCTGGTGTTGAATTCAACCAAATCAGCTGTATTAAGCCCAACTTCACAACAGTCTCACACTTTTTTATCCTTCTTGAACAGTTTTTTGTTAGTCATGAATCTACTACCATCTGTGACCTTGACAATTTTCCTGAGATTCCAGCAGCCAAATCATAGTATGAAATAAACTATCAGGATAAGAGAACATGAAGATCCTAATCTTGATAAGGTGATCTTAGAATATAATCTAAATTGGCCTTTTCATGTGTCTTCTTTTCAAGCAATACTTAGAATTTGAAGAAAAAAACCCTGTATGCACCTAAATTATTCAGAATTTGCTTTGATACATTGACAGAAACAACCCATTCTTTTTCCAACCCAGGTATTTCTAGTCAGGACCAGCCACCAAAAAGTTATTACCTTGCTGTACTATCAGCTAACCTGTGTACATCTTACACTCAACATAAACTTAATCTCTCACAAAATATAAGGTAAACTTGTCTGCGTGCTTTACGAATATGTCAAGACAGGACATCTGAAAGGTTGTATAATGGAATAATCTCTTAAACTTTTTAAGTAGTGTGACTTGGATTTATATGACAACTTTGGGAGAGGGAGCAGCACCACAATTTTTTGGTTTTGTTTTGTCTTGGTTTTAATTTTTTTACACTTTCCCCCCCAACCGATATTTCATGAAGCCTCTGAATCCATACAAGAGAAAGGATTATTCAGGCAGTTATATAGCTAAAGCACTATAATTGTAAATTTAAATGTCTGTTCTCTTTTGCAGAGGGCAAAAGACTTTCAACCCTATAAATATTCAAATGCGGTTATGTTTTTAAAAAAAAAATCAGAAATTTTTAAGATTAACCATGAACACAGATCACCATATTTAATGAAATTGTGTTTTCCAGTGGAATTCTCAAAGTAGAAATATTCACATCTACTGAGGAATAGATTTCTGGATTACTGTTCAGAATTTATGATTACTTTTTTTTTGACCAGTTATATTTAATCTTTCCAGACATACTTTTTCCAAATTTGGTTCAAGTACTTCTAGTGTAAATGATACCGAAAATTTGCTGATGGTATTTGAAATTCAGAAATATCAGTTTATTTCTGAAATTAATTTGATTAATGTTGAGTGTGAATTAGTGCCTGAGATACTAATTGGTGAATGGACTTGGAAAGATTCCTCATTCTTTTCTGGTTTAATTCTTACTTTGTCTGAATTATTATTTTGTTTTCTACAACATAACCTGGATTTTTAAGATCCATCTTTCTTTTAGCAAGGTAAGTCACGTAGTTTAACAGTAATTTTAAATCTATTTTTGTAGGTAAAAGCATCTTGATAAATGTTGTTTTGTTTAGTAAAGAAAGTGATCTTGCTTCAGGTACCATTAACAAATAATTGCCATATCTTTTCCTCAGGAAATCTTTACATGATGCTCATATAAAAATACATCCATATACAATATGAAGAGAGAAAATTTATGGATAATAACAAGGACAAGTTAATTTGGCCTAGATATTGTGTTCCGTCATATGACATGATCTATGAGGTGATAGACAGCAGCCCTGTGGAAACGAACTTAGGGGTTCTGGTGGACAAGNGCCCCGGATGCCATGGACTATAAAAGGGGATGAGGCCGGCAGGGAGCGCGCGCCATTGGCAGAGCAGAGACTCCCTGGCCGCCCAGCGCTGTTTTGCTTATCACTGGTTGCTTGCTAATTAATTAATTAATTGGTTCAATTGGCAATAAGTCTTGATTATTATAGCAAACGACTTGAGTCTATTCAATTTATAACAAGAAGGGTAGATTTAGATTGGACATTACGAAGAAGTGGTGGTGGAACACTGGAACAGGTTGCCCAGGGAGGTGGTGGAGGCCCCGTCCCTGGGAACATTCATGGTCAGGCTTGATAAGGCTCTGAGAAACCTGCTCTAGTTGAGGATGTCCCTGCTCACTGCAGGGGGGTGGACTAGATGACCTTTTGAGGTCCGTTCCATCCAAACCATTCCATTATTCTATTGGTTTTGTTAACATTATCTAATGAAGACTGAGCCTAAAGACTGCCACGTGTTTGTATTAACATTTCTAATGTGTTTAATTTCAGCACAGAAACTTAGAACCGTTGGGTACTTTCCAAATGAGAGTGTAGGTTTTAAAAAGTTCTCAGGCAAGTCTCCTGCCACCTAGCTATGACAGTATCTCACAGCAGAGAGTGAAAATAACAAGTTGTGATTAAAAGGTTTTATTGTGGTCAATGAGAAAATAGCCTTCCTGGAAAGAGCTTCTCTATTCATTTTTCATTTCACAATGGTACTATTTATTTTTTTTAAACTCTGTTATCCTTTTAATTTCTCCAGCACTGACCAGGCAATGTGCTTTAAGCTGCACAAACCACCAGACTCTTTGAACATGATTACTATTTGCATAATTTCTGCTTGCCTACCATTGTGCTTTGCCTTGTCTTTGTGCTTTGTTTCTTGGCTTCCTTTTCTTCTTCTACAAGAGAAGCTCCTCCGTTCTTGACAAAACCTTGCCTGAAAACCTACTGCATTCAGTAAGAGGCTTTCTAGACTTCAGTGGACTTTGGGCCTGATCTCAGGGACCAGGCCATGCCAGCTTGCATCACCAAACCCTGAGCATGGTAGATGACCTGCTATTTTAATTGGACTTCAGTGAAAAGTGCTTTATCTCTTAATACATAATTTTGTCTGAACTAAATAATTCAGGAGTGGTAACTGTATGATGTTGCTAGTTAGGAAGGATGAATTAGAGAAGGTCTCCCACAGGGAGCAGAAGAATGGGGTGGCAGTGGGAGAACGGCGCATGGTGCCTTTGGAAATTCATCCAGGGTCTTCTGTTTCTCCAGAATCATGGCAATCAATGGCACATCTTTTTCTAACAAATTAAACGTATGGACTATGCAAAGGGAGAACCTCTAACTTGTGTTTGTTGGGAAGAGACTTTGTACAGTAACTGCATTAACCTTTAAGCTTCCAGAATATGAAAAAATTCAACTGGCAATTTCGGAAATCATCACTGAGACTGTTAGAAAATGTACTGAAGAGCTGAAGAGAAAATGTATTGGCTGAAAACCCATTAAAAAAGACAGAGCTCCCATCCATCCTCTTGTACTTCCCCAGAAAAGCCATCTAGGTTAGTAATGGTTTGGGATGTTACTCCAGGACCTGGAAGGTAGTTACAGAAGTTAATTCTTCTGGCTTTTCTATGGACTGAGAAGTCCCTTCTGGCAGCCCAACTGTTGGCTGTACACCTGCAGGTGGAGGTATGCTCTTTACTCCTGCCGTTCTGCGTGGAGGGAGCCAATGAGAAAGACCTGAAGTTGTGAATCTTGCCCACAGGAAGGAGAAGACAGGGCTAAGGTACCCACAAGTCACTATCAGCTGCCAAAGCACTCTTTTGCCGTTGTCACTTCCTCCAGACCTGAACTGTCCAATGGTATAAGGAAAAATATTACTTAACACGTTACTGTTAAATGTTAGTTAAAATGTTACTTACAGGGTGTAACTAACTAAACTAATATTCAACTCTCACATGACAGCAAAGGTACGTATAATTAAAACATGATCACCAAATTTCTTGATGTCTCCTAGTTGGAGAAGTACTTGTCTTGAAATACGTTTCCAATGTAAATGACTAATCCCACTGGATTTACTTGATCAAAGCTATTTCTTTTATCTAAAAATCCCTGAATTTTTACTTTTTAATCTTCTTTACATTGTGTGCTGCTGGCTTCTCTTCACTCTGTTGTCCTCAAACCCAATTATTTTTATATTTTGAAATTGTTATTGACTTATGGGAAAAAAAATGAACGCATACATCGCTCCTCCCTTTTAACTTCATCCATTCTTATTCTTCCAGGTCCTCCTCTTAAATGAATTTTGCATGTTGCTCCCCTATTTGTTTTTCAGAAGACGAGGAATTTGAAGTCTAGTCACAAGTTTCACTTTGGAAAGTCTTAAGCGTGTTGGGGAGGCTAACGGACCTACAGTTTATTGCTGGTACTGCAATGAGAAAAAGTGACCTCCTTTCCCAAGCGAATGGGTACTAACTCCACATCAAATAGAACCCGAGTTTGCTGAGTACATTGCATGATTTGACAGATGGAGATAAACAGATAACACATCTAGAATTAAAGTTATTAGGTAGGTACATTTAATTTATGCACTTTATAATGTAGCTCCTATTTTTACTACCATGACAGAAAACACCGGCTGATTGCAAAAGCTGTCAGGACATCATCCTGGGCAACAGGCGACCCTGCCGGAGTAGGTGGAGTTAGATGAGATGGACTCCACACATCCCGTCCCACCTCAGCTGGTCTGTGCTTCTGTGAAAATCAAGAGATATTCCACAGTTTTGTTGCAATGTTCAGCTGTGAAAGACCCTCTCTCAACTGTTTTAATGTCAATCTCTCACTTAACCTTTTAAACATATCCATTGTTTGAAACACTCCACAATGAATTGGTGATACTTTATTGCAACAGAACTTTCATGTCGATTATATGGGAAACACTGGGCATTTCCATTTTGGCCGTCCTATTTAATTATTTTACTTTATGAATTATTAGGCAGCAGCTCATAACTTTATTTTAAATGCTACATTTTAAGTAACTGGAACATGTTCCTCCTCACACTGCATAATAAGAATTTCGTATATTGTCACCATATATCTATGATGAATAATTTATCTTTCATAGACGGCTGCCCTTTTTATCCATTAATGTTTTTGAGTCTTGGCCTAACTACATCCTTACTGCATATACGAAGGTGCAGAAAGCACATGGCTAATGCATTTATATCATATAAGTTTTTAATAATGGGAAGTTATCACTCAACCCTTAGAAAGAATTACGCTTCAATGTTCTTACTAGAACGTTGACTACAAAGGTAAATAATTTTTGTGGCCACTACTGTAAAAAAAACCAACAACCCAGAATAATTTTCTTCCAACGTGAATATTTTATTAGTATTACTTTTTGAAAAGACACGAGTCATTTTATGGCTGTGGCCTTGACAGGCTTTGATGGGAGCTGGCCAACACATTGATGTGCATATGAGCTATATGTAGACAAATAGGGAAATCACACAGCCAATGACAAAAGTCCCTTTGGCTTCCACGTGATAAGTGTTTCATTCACAGGGTGAGCACTTGAAGAAAATCTAGTTGAAGTAATTAGTTTGTGAACCCTATGAGCAAATCCAGGACAACCTTGTGGGGAAGTGGAAGACTAAATGCCATCCCAGAAAGCTGTGAGGGATGGCAGGGAGCAGGTCCTGGTGGAGGCTGGGATCCAGCATGGCCCCACATCCCTCCACTGCAGTGCTACGACCTGCCTCCTGCCTGCTCCAGTCACGGAGCCGCCACACCAGGCGTCTCAGCAGTAGAAAGCCACCCATGCTGAAGATGTGGCCAGTTGTGTTGGACCTTGTGGTATGGCTGTTACCCGCTGGCAGAAGGGGTCAACTCTGTTTTCGTCTTATGTTCATTAGAAACCATTTGCCATCAGGGTAGGAGTAAGAACTGTGATTGCTGCTTGACACAGACATCTGGTAAGCACAGCTCAATGGATCGACCTACAGAGGTGCACCTTTCATCAGATCGCAGCGCCTTCCAGCACTAAGGGTGTCACCACCGTGCTTCCCAACCACAGTCACCAGAGGTGTGTCTGGTGGGACTCCTCTGCCCAGGACCTGCACCACATAGAACCATAGAATCTTTGAGGTTGGAAAAGACCCTTGGGATCATCGAGTCCAACCGTTAACCCTACTCTGCAAAGATCATCCCTAAACCATATCCCCGAACACCTCGTCTAAACGCCCTTTGAACACGCCCAGTGATGGTGATTCAACCCCCTCCCTGGGCAGCCTATGCCAGCAGCTGACTACTCTTGCTGTAAAATTTTTTTTCCCAATATCCAGTCTAAACCTCCCCTGTTATAGTTTGGAACCATTGCCTCTTGTTCTATCACTAGTCACCCGTGAGAAGAGCCCAGCACCAACCTCTCTACAGTGTCCCTCCAGGGAGCTGTAGAGAGTGATGAGGTCTCCCCTCAGCCTCCTCTTCCTTGATTTAGGATGGTATGACTTGACTCCCTTCACCAGCTCTGTTGCCTCCTCTTCACCTGCTCCAGCACCTCGAGATCTCTCTTGGATTGAGGTGCCTCAAACTGAACACAACACTCAAGGTGTGGCCTCACCAGTGCTGAGCACAGGGGGATAATCCCCTCCCTGCTCCTGCTGCTCACACCATTTCTAATACAGGCCAGGATGCCCTTGGCCTTCTTGGCCACCTGGGCACAGCTAGCCCAAGGATCCTTGGCCACTGCACCTTGGCTTCCTGGAGCGCCACGTGCGCCATGTCGGCCAGGCCTGGTGAGGAGCAGTGGGATGGGAGGTGTGACCAGGCTGGAGGTGCCCATGGCTCCCTGGCTGCCAGGCCTCGCCCTGAGCCATTGGCTGGGGCAGGGGGAGGTGCCTGCAGCCCAGGGGCGGAAATGACGCCTGGCTCCACATCCTGTGCCCATCAGAGAGCCCTCTTCGCTGCTCACGTGATGGCCTCACGTGATGCGACGTCACCAGGGCCCTCCCACTCGGGGATGACGTCATGCCCCCAGCCCCGCGAGAGCCCTCGGGGGGCGCAGGCAGGGGGGGCAGGTGAGCCCCGCGCCCGGACCCCGCCC
>WEIS01055371.1:0-13084 GCA_013389965.1 Todus mexicanus | reverse complement strand
GTGTTAAAGCTAGTTGGGTTCTGTGGCTGTAACTTTTATAGCAGATTCTTAAAAAAGAAAGAAAAATCCTACTTCTGCAGAACTGCATGATTTTCCTCTTTGGCTAACAGACTTGCATCACAAGTTTTGGTATTGTACTGGCCTACATTTAAGGGGCTACAGAGTTCAGTTCCCATTCCCATTCTTCTTTTCTTTTTTTTAAATTTTGCACTCTCCATGTGTATTACAGTTGGTATAGGAAAGGGCCTCTTTACTTATATTTTAATTTCCATCATCACAGCGATTTACTGGGAGTGTTTAACACATGCATATTCTTAAACATTGCAAGTGTTTTTACACTTCATCTGAAAGCTAAGTTAGGCCTCACAATCACTTTGTAAACTCAGAAAAGCAGCTATGGACCAGCAAATTCTCATGGACTGCTTACACGGGTGAAATATGATTTTATTTTACTTTTTTAATTTAACTTTCTCCATATGGTAGTCGAGAATCTTTGAGCAGTGCTGTTCTGAACCTGCCAAATGTCTTAAAAGTCAGACTACATATGGATGTTTTTCTTTTCTTTTTCTTGCTAGGAGATACTCTGTTTACAGGAGTTAAATACAGAAACAGCACTATGTCCCTGATGAAACATGCTTTTTCATACGGAAATGGAAGAATTCTATTCAATATAAATATCTGGTCTTCACTGCCTACGCACGCCACCTGAGAGCAAAGGAGTGGAATACTGAATGATTAACAAACGTAACACAGAACTACTTCAACAGATTCATTTTTCAAGAGTTAACACTTCACCTTTTTATGCAAGTAACATGCTTTATAACAGGAATAATGTCAAAGTTATAGCTTACTCCGAGATTTTTCACTATTTCAAGTACACTAAAAAACCAAACAGGTACTGTGCTTAAGTTTTTAAATAAAACAATACTAGAATCCATTATCTCTGCAACAGGTCACACTGTTATTCACAAGTACTCACTTCTCCACCCAGAGTACAGAAACTAGTTTTACACCCATCGTCTGTGCTTTTCTCCATGTAGTCAAACGTCCATCTTTGAAGATTACATGGGTCACATGCTTGTTCAAAGTTTTGGACACCTGCAGAAGGACATAAAGACCTCATCTTTAAGTCTGATAACCAGAAAATGCTAATGAAGCTAGCTGTTCTTAACGTATAAGCCATCGGTGTAAAAACTTAATTCTAAACCACATCAAGGACTCCCTTGATCTTTGCAATCTTTGCAAGAAGCCTCAAGCAAGCAAAACCCAGGTCTCATTAGTCAAGCCAATCAAATGCACATTAGAGGGCTAGAGTAGCCTTTTGTTTTCAGACTTTTCCCTAGATTAGCAATTTCACCTCCCTACTCTAGCTGTACCAGTAATGTTAAAACATTTATGTAGCCCAACATAATTTCTAACTCGATAGCCAGTACAGGAGTAGTTGCCACTAACCAAAGAAACACCAAATTACAGATGGATTCTGCTTGAGTTGCATTTGCTTTTATTATAAAAATAGTTATTCTATCATTCTGTTATGCTATCTCAGCAAAATGCATACCGAAAGAGAGGCTTTGCGGAGATTGGTAAAACTTCCTAAATTACAGTAAGATACACCTACACATGCCACTTCAAAAGCTCGAGGAGTTCATGTAAGTGTTATTTAGACCATGACATAGGTTGTAAAAGTCTTCATTAACTGCTGATAACATGCAAAAAGGGAAGACATCAGTTTGACTGGTATGTGAAATTGTACAGCTAGCAATTAATCATACTTTACATCTACAAGCCAACTCCTCTTGATATGAAAAACCAAAAATCACTGACATATACAAAACCTCTTAAGATGCATTTTTACTAGCACCTTCTGGAGTTGAACCACATTTGTAGCAGAGTGAATGGAAAAAAATATGTCATGGTATTTGGGTTGGAAATATTAGAGTAACAACAGAGTAGCTGCCTAGAAGTTAAAGAAAACAAATGAACGTAAGGTACACACTTGTAAACCACAGGTTTTCAACACTTAGATTTGATTTGCCCACAGTAAAGTACAGCGGCAAGCCCAATACTTCACAACAAATGCACGCTACCATATTAACATACAAAGAGATTTATAGATACAGGGAGGTTTTAAATACATTTTTTACCTGTCACTAAGCATGTTCATCTGTTCTCAAGTCTGTGATTATTTTCCTTCCTGCACTTTAAAGACCTCACACTACAGAGAAATATATATGGCAAGCAGAACAAGCAAGATAGTTTGTAATTACACCTTTCCTAGTCTATTTCAAAAGTTTCCTTACTTTTGCTCCCATATGAAGCAGTTGCTGTTCAAAGGTTTTTGAGTAATTTTCTCTTCTGTTAGATGACCAGACTTCTACAAATGCAGAGACACCTGGATCAGGAGAGAGGAAAAAAAAAACGCAGCTAATGAAGTACACACCATGGTAAAACTGGTTAAAATGCCTTCCTAACAAAATCTTGCTTTTATACAGATGGCATTCAGCAGCAAATACAGCTTTTAATATATGGAGTATCAGATGTCAGCAGCCAAATGTTCTTTATTTAGAGTATTTCTGTCCCTTAAATTAGCTAAAGTTTGTTCCATTATAGAAGTTTGACGCTATTTACACAACTTTTCACTTGGTCTATTTAAAACACACTACAATCTTAACAAGCAATGCAGTATCATTACATCACTTTATTTACACCAAATCCCTCCTAAATTAAGTACATATCAGAGGGGTTAATACCATTTAATATCAGCTGCTTTACATAACTTTAGGTATATCACATTTAAATAGCTTCAAGGAATTTTCAATAATTTCTTCAAGGAACGAAATCAGCTTTGTTTGAGGTCTTTAAACAAAAGAACCCAGATTTATTGACATGGATGGAAAAAGCAAATGAAACACATAATAATCCCTTCATTAATTTCACTTAAGACAGGCATTAAAGTGACCTACAGCTCTATTGGCCAAACTCCCATTTTGAATGACAAAATGGGAAAGATCCAGAAAATTGAAGGAACGCCAGTTCACAAGAAATAACCTGGCAAACTGCAGGTCAGACAACTCTCTGAACTCATGAATAAGACTGAAAGCATCGATTTAAAAGGCTCATCCTTGGCAAATATTACTTAATTATCTTAGCTACTACATATGTCCTTCTGATTCATTATTATGTAGCTGTCATCTTTCTTCTTTCTAAACAAAAATCAGAATAACGCTCCAACTGTAGGAGTACTTTTATGAAGATTAATGTATTTTTATAATTGCTGGAAATACTATTAACATACAAGAGAAATATGAACACATCCTCAGTCAAACCACAGGGAAGAAATCTTGTTTTTAGTATTATGACTTCAGATATATAGGGAAACTTAAGTCTACTCCAATGTGACTTTGTGTTTATTCTACTACAGGACCAGTGCAGTTTTTGCCAGAGTTGCTTTTTTTTTTCTAGATTGCTCTATTGTGAAAAATACTGCACTTGCATTTCAAAAAACCAGTACCTTCCTCTTATATCAAATATATTAAAACCTTCACAGTTACAACACTCCCACAAAAACAGGTTGGAGCATTTCAGTGAGGGTCAAACTAGGAGCTTAGAGAAACACTAATTCAAAGCTGGATACACTTGCAGAAGGATCAATTATTTTGCAATGATTAGCCAATTTTATCTAATCAAACACACCAACAGAAGACAAGGCACTTCATAGGTTTTGTACGGTTGATGGAAAAGGGAACGAAAATGGAGCTTTTTTGAACTAGAAGTTACTGTAAAGGCCAACTGATGCCAGGAGGTCTCAGAGAAGGCGGCGATAGTGGGGAAAGGCAGACATCAGAGGGCAAACTTAGCGAGGCAGAAGTTTAGAAAGCTGCAAAAGACCCCAGACAGGACCAAGTCACGACTGCCCAGGTGAGCAAGGGGCTGAGGGGGGCAGCGCAGCCGGTGCCGTAACGGGAGCCTCCCCACGGGGCCCTCGCTCCCTCCGCTGCCTGCGGGACGCGACCCAGCGGGGCTGGGGGGCAGCCAGGCCGGGTTCGGCATCAGCCAGAGCAGCCCCCGGCGGGGCCCAGGCCACTGCCAGCCGCAGCCCGCACAGCGGCCCCTCGCCCGCCAGGCCNGGGGCTGGGCTGGCGGCTGGAGCGGCCGCGGCCGCCTTCGGGCGACGCCGGTGCCGTGGCTTGTGAAGGTCGGATGCAAAGTCATTGTGGCCTCCCGGAGTCCTGCTCAGAAATCGGTGTGCTCGGCCCAGCCAAACAATAAATGCCTTTTCCGTGCCTCTGCTCACCGCGAGTCCTCAAGAAGGCCTCTCTGGGGAGTTTTACTTTGTTAGGAAGGTGGATCCGAGAGCCGGTGTCACACAGAAATGACAAGGGGGAATGGAGACAAATTGCTCCTGGGGAGATGGCAATTCGACTCCAGAGGAAAAAAATTTTCAATTAGCAATTGGGCATTGGAATAGACTTCCAAGAAAAGTGGTGGATTCCTCAGCTTTAGACAGTTTATAAAGGTGCTGGGCCGGCTCATTGAAACTGTATTCTTTACTTTAAAGGGTTGGACTAGAGTGTTGAGGTCCCTTCCAACCTGGTATTCTGTGTGAAATAACAGAGAAAGCCCACAAAATGGGGATTAGCAAACACACACGGCCAGACAGTGTTTACCCAAGCATCCGAAATTACTTGAGGGCAACTGTAATGATAAGGATAGCAAGCTCCCCCTTACGTGGAACAGCTTTGGTGCTAGAAGGCTGGAGTGTAGCAGATGTGATACCAGAGGGAAGTAAGGGATAGGAAATCTGATGTAGTCCCCACAAAAAACCTGGCAAAATGTATAATAAAATAATGGAATTAGTGAGTATAAGCAGATTTACAGTAAGAAGGAAGGAGCGCATCTCTTTTAAGGGAAAATGCCCCTGCACAGCTTTATTAGGCAACTCGCGCTACTCAGCAGAGTCATTGCTATTGGCACCTGTAAGATAACAGCTTGATCTAGATAATCCTGCTCCAGTGGGGGAATTGGACTAGAAGATCTTCCAAGGTCCCTTCTAATCCCTAACATTCTGTGATTCTGTGATTCTAATGCTTGCAGGCAGTAGACACTTGTAAGCTAAGGCCTGCAATAAGGAGTGATAAGAAAGCCATTCCATCATGCTTTATATGGACATCCTAGTGAGACAAGTTTCTACTCGTTAAAACAATTTTGCAACTTCAAAGATGAACAAGAAGATACTGTCGCCAGAAACTGGGTAAGATGAGAAGACCGTCTTTGAAGCTACCAGCCTAAACCAGTACTATTGTGAATGTAACACTTTTAATTAGCAGAACTGGCATCTAGTATGATTTAGCAGGAACATCCCAGAGCAACTAGGCCTTGAAGACGACTAATCAATTGTGTCTTGCCAACTTGGCAGGAGAACTTAAGGCTTGTGTATCCTCAGCTGCACTACCTTCATTATAATGCTAAAAATCACACCCATAGGTCAAAAAGACCCTGGCCCATGGCAGATGTGCTGTGACCTGTCTTATCCCTATCTACCTTCCCCAGCTGGGACTTTTTGAACTACATATGCAGCAAAAACTGGACATGTATCTAATGGTTTATTAAAGCAAGATAGATTTGATTTTTGTTCCTTTTGCTTAGGAAAAAAAATAGGTATATGCTAGCACGATCTCAGGAATCCTAATTTTTATCCCTTCCCAATGCCATATGTTCCTCCTAAATGCCTTTTCCTTTCTCCTATCCTAGTTGGTATAAAAATCAGCAAAATTGTTCCTGACAAGTTAGCACCAGGAAGACATCTTTGAGCCCAGAAATGACCACCTCCAGCTGGTTAGAACTAAATTTTGATGACACGCAGTGGAATTACAGGCTAGGAAGTGATCTGAAAGTGGTGCTAATAAAGCTAAAAATTGAGTCCATACTAGTGGAAGGAAACTCTGATGCTGCCATTTTTTGTACTACATTGTAATCTGACACACGCTGGCAGTAGTTTGCGTTGAACTGTTGTAAGTAAGGTATAGGAGTCATGCCTCAGTAGTCTCAGAGGCATTCTAGTCTCATTGCTTCTCCACAAGCAGAATGCCTTCTGAGATTGCCAACAGTGGCTTGTTTGTTTTCCCGTTTTCCTCCATTGACCGATGCTGAAAAGGCATGTTTTAGCTTTCCACTTTGTTCCACAGAGCAATGAAAGCTTTTCTGTTCTGCAGAGTAATTCAACCTAAATGCCAATGGGAAATTCTTATCCTTGTTTATTTTAGTGTATATTATGTAGAGTATTAGTATATATTAGTAAAACAAACAAAAAAAATGAGGTATTTTAATAGCCATTGAGAGCAATATTGGGGGAAAAGTTTGCATAAGCTTGTCAGATGCATCTGTATTTTTCATTGTCAAACACCTTTACTGATAGTCTCACTTGTTATTTGTGTTTGATGGAATGTGGAAAAAACTATAAGGGACATTTATTTCTTGTCATAAAGAAAGTGTAATATTCTGGATCATTTACAAAATTGTTAAATGCTCTCATCAATGAGATGACTTTGTAATTTTCCAGTGCTGATATTCATGATCAAGAAAATGACACAAAGTAAGTCTGAGACCTTCCTCAGGAAAGGAAAAAGTTTTTCTTTTTAAATTTTTTTTTTCAGCTGAGGCAGTGACACCGATTTTATTTTCTCTTCCTACCCTGTAATTTAAGAAATCACCCCTTTTACATCCACAGCTAATCTGCTGACACAGCACTAGCTTTATTGTGAGTTTGTAAAACACTGATAATAGGATGGAGACTTACCCTTGTTAAGTTTTAACTCACCCAGTAAGACAATATCTTTGACATACTATGACCCTAAAGGCCTATCACGGAAGAAAAACACAGCACCATGCTGAAAAATAACAGCCCATCATGTAATTGAGAGCACGACTCAACAACATGCTAATAAGCAGGTGTCTGTGCTGCTCAGGCTGGCGCGGAAGTCTTCTGCATCTGCCCTGTGAACAGTTTTTGCTGCCTGCGGTTCAGGCTATGGCTGCAGCTGTGAAGGGGTGGGAAAGCCAGTTTATCTGACCTCAGTACTAAAATTCTGTGCTGAATTCTGACTTTCCCAAGCAATGTAGAACTGGGCTTCTGGCCACAGGCTGCTTGCTTTTCATACAAGTCTTTGTGGAGATGCAGATCCAGACCATGGAAGATAGCATTAAGGGTTAGTATCCAAAATGCTTCATGATCCTACTTGGCAAAGCAGGCCAAAAGATGCTGTTTAAAAACATTGTCCCATTGTGTGTGTCCCGGCAAGTCTTGGTGATACATGTGAGAGCAATTTAAGAGGTTTCCGTCTCCTGCTGTGAGCTCCACAGTTTATGTTAGTCTCAGGAAAAGTGATGGTAGGGTGTATTTGGAGTTCAGGCTGTGAACTGATGCAGGAAAAGTGCTGATTCACATTCGCTGCAGCTGAATCGGCTCCTGAAGTGGTGCACATAGCAAAGAGAACAATGCTGTGAACTTCTTATATCTCCCTGACATGAATGGCAGAAGCTCATCTGAAGGCATCTAAAGTGCTTTACTTGCCAACTAGAGCATCTGGCATGTATTAAGGATGAAGTGGCACACGCAGGAAAGGAGCGCTCTGTTACTGTGTCTTCAGGAATAGACAGCAAAACAAACTATAGTTTGCCCACGTCATGTCAGCACATCTTGTCTCTGAAGTTAAGTAAGGTACAGGATTGTTCAGGTTCAAAGTGTGACTGGCATATGCAATAGATTCCATATAACTAACTGGACCTCAAAATGGACTGGACAACAGTCAACTGAGGTGTGAAGGGGATATAAATTGGGATGTACAGAATGATGAGAGGGCAACTGAAGGGAGGTTGTTCACTTTTCTCTTTCCAATAAAGAAGTAGGGGCACCAGAATAAGTCAGCAGAAGGCAGATGCATACCAAAAAGTGGTTTTTTCCTCACAAGGAACTCGAACTGTAGAACTCCTGGCAGTCAGGTGCTGTGGATGACATAAGCAGTCACAGAATTCAGATGGAGACTTGAAGGAAAATACACTGGGGGCTACTAAATATGTCTCAACGATGCCTAGTTTAAGATATCCTGAAACTATAAATAACCTGAGATTATCTGAGACAGGTTACTGGATTAGGTAAACTGGTCCACAATATGTATTTTTGTGTTTCTTAGGTTCCAATTTGTGAGAGCCTTGATGCTGTAAGGAAGGAATTCACTAAATTTGTGAATGGCTCGAGCTAGGGCATGTGGTCAGTATTCCTGAGTGTAAGACTGCTGTTCAGAGGGACCTGAACGGACTGATGGGAACCTCATTAAATTCAACAAGGATATATCCCACACCTGAGCAGGAAGGACCTCTGGCAGTAATACAGTCTGATTTGGGTCCTTCCTGTACAGAAAAGACATGGGTCAACTGGAGCAAGTTCTGTGAAGGGCCCTCAGGATGGCTGAAGCATGTGTCCTTTGAGGAGACTAAGGGAGCTGGGCAACCAAGAAGTGGAGCAGGTTGCCCAGAGAGGTTATGGAATATAAGTTCTTGGAGGTTTTCAAGAGCCAAGTGCACAAAGACTCAAGCAAACATTGTCTCAGTTCAGTGTTATACCTCACCAAAACTCCCAAGATCTCTTCCAAGCAGATTTATTCTTCAATTCTGTGAATTTTCAGCTAGATCACCTTGCTGAACCAGGTCACTGCGTGATCTCTGAGTAACAGCACCTGTGTGAAGCGGGGGATGGGGCCATATGATAGAGGAAGGGGCTGAAGCACATCTGACTTGGGCCAATGTAAGTTGCACCCTCACAACAGTCCATGACATATTTCACCTCCTGCTGTAGATCAGGCCAGTGCTCTAAAGGTGAAACAAAACCACCTGGAACAAAAGCACCTGCAGCCTGATCTGAAGGATGAGTCTGGTGCCTCTCTGGGGCCTGGGTTAAAGATGTGACAAAACTTCTTACCCTGGTATGGACCTTGAATTATTACCCATTAGTGCTTTTTCATGTAGGCAGTGATGAAGTGGCAACAAGAAGTCCAAGGGCAATCAAGAGGGACTTCAGGGCTTTGGGACAACTGGTCAAGAGATCGGGAGCACAAAGTTTTCTCCTCTGTCCTTCCAGTTGCAGGGAATGATGAGAGAAGAAACAGGAAGAGCGAACAGATCAATACCTGGCTCTGAGCCTAGTGGCAGCATCCTGGATAAAATGTCCAGCACGCAGCCAAACAAATCTATAATAGATTGGGTGAGAATTGGCTGATGGGCCAAGCTCAAAGAGTTACAGTAAATGGGGTTACATTAGGCTGGCAGCCAGTCACTAGTGGGGTTCCACAGGGCTCAATTGTAGGGCCAGTTCTCTTTAATGTTTTTATAAATGATCTGGATGCAGGAATCAAATGTACATTAAATAAGTTTACTGAGGATACTAAACTTGGAGGAGCTTTAGACTCCTTTGAGGGTAGAGAGGCCTTACAGAGAGATCTGGATAGACCAGAGAGTTGGGGAATCATCAGCCATATGAAATTTAACAAGAGCAAGTTTAGGATTCCCTACCTGAGTTGAGGTAGTTCTGATTATATGTGCAAATTGGATATGAGAGACTGGGGAGAGAATCTCCCATGGAAAGGGATCTAGTGATTTGGGTCAATGGCAAGTTGAATATGAATCAACAGTGTGACCTGGCAGTCAAAGGGACCAACCGTGTCCTGGGGTGCATCAAGCACAAGATATCCAGCTCGTTGAGGGACGTGGCTGTCCCACTCAGCACTGCACTTGTGCAGCTCCACCTCGAGTACCGTGTGCAGTTTTGAGTGCCTCAATATAAGAAGGACATCAAACTGTTATGAGTGTGTCCAGAGGAGGGTGACCAATATGGTGAAAGGTCTTGAGGTCAAGGCTTACAAGAAGCAACTGAGGTGACTTCGTTCGTTTAGCTTGGAGAAGAGAAAGTTGACGGATGACCGCATTCCAGTCTACAACTTCCTCAAGAGGGGCAGCAGTGTAACTCGCAATGCTATGCAAGCAGACTGTAGGCAGGCAGCAAAAAAACAAATGGCAAATGTTAGATAAATGTCCTTGTATGTTTAAGTAGAGCAAACTCATTTTGGTTGTTTCTGTTGCTCATCACAGCGATCAGTGATCAAACTAACCTTTTATACAATTTTAGCAAGCCAGTAATGAATATGGCCCATCTAATATTAAACTGAATAAAACTGAGAAATGGATTGTGAAGAAGAAGGTAAATGGCAGACGGAAGTTTGCGAGTGCTAAAGATGAACCCATTTGCTTTTCAGGTTTTTGAAGCTGGGTTTGAATTTCTCTTTCAGCAAGGCAGACATAGAATATATTTGGATCATCAGAATACAATAAAACCTACCAGAAGAGTAGGCAACTTTGTCAGACTGTTCAAAACACAATGAAACAAGGTAAAAGGATACTCCCCAGTTAAGGGTGATCAATGTCATTATGTAATGCTTGTGGAACACTTCCGTGATTGTATTGATGTCAGTATTTTGACCTTTTGAGCTACAGATACATATATCATTTAAGGAATTGCAATATAAACAGTATTCATAATATAATGTGAAAATTTAAAGTGACATAAATGTTCTAGAAAAGTTGTAGAGAGCCACAGATGGGACAATACTGAAAGCCACAGACTGTTACTTGACTTTTATAAGGCTCCCCAAAGTTTTAGAGCAAAGATTGTTCGCGACAAAGTCCAGGAATTAGGAAATTTTGAGGTGGTTATCTAGCTACTTTAGTTTCTGTCACATACTTTAGTATTCTGTCACATAATCCAGTTCTGATAACCTTGTGTAACACAAAGCTAGACACTACAATTAGAAGTTTACTTTGTTCTTGTTGCATCACGCTAAATTGCAACACATTATATTTCCATATACCAGTTAGTAAATTTAAGAAGTTGTGGGGTTTTTTCATGAAGCTCAGCAGCACCATACAACATTTCTGAAACTGATTTCTGTTCATCTAGTTGAAGCTTTCACATTGTTTTTTTCTTGGCTGGAACTTAACGCCTGAGAGTCACAAGGATACAGCTAGCAGTAAAAGCACTTTGGACATGAGTAGTAGGCTCCAGACCTGCAGTTAGATTAAATTTCAGCGTGACTACTGTTTAGAACATTTTTGGTGTTAAGGTACAGGCTTAGAGACAAACCACTATGGAATTCATCTGTTAATTTACAGCACAACAGCTTGTCCAGTAACTGCCAAAAAGTAACTGCCCTTACCTAGAAGGAAGTGAATGATTGATTACCCTTTCTCACTGACTAGTGAGAAAATGTTTACAAGAGGCAAAGTATGTACATGAATTGTTACAGTGGAATGACAAATTCATTGCATGTTCATGGTCTGTGTTAGCTTCTTTATCTTGGTAAGTTGCTGCTAGTCTTAAAAAATATCATCTGCCTTCCTCTGAAACAAGATGTGTAGATAAGTAGATAAGTTTAGATTAAACATCTGCAACTGTTAATTGGTTTGGAAAAATTAGGCCTAAACCTAACATTCTCAAAAATTGCGGAAGTCTGGGGCAAAGAAATAGTTCATTGCACTCTCACGTAGGACTTGCAGAGAGCAGCAAAATTTTGTCAGACAAAAAGGCAGTGAATATAGTATTAGGAAAAAAGTTGCATCACTATACTTGCTCGAATAAGAAATGCTATACAAAGTCTCATATAGGATTGTGAAAGGATTCATGCTCTAGGAATATACTCAGTGATGTGGAATTTGTCTACTTTGCTTTCCTGTTGTAACAAGGAGTTCTTCCTGGCAATATATTGGATTATAAAAAGGATTTGAATGCCTCCTGAGACTGAGGAAGAGATAAAATGTTCTTACAGAAAGAAACTTTGGGAGCAGCAAAGTTCAGGAGAAACAACAGAATGAGTGAGATCTCTATCTTTATCCCTATAAAGGGAGAATTTTGGATCCAGTATGTTTGTGTCTTACTAGAAGCATGGAGGAAGTATTAGTGGGATGATGTATGCTTTCCACCAATTTAACAAATTTAACAAATTAGGCTCATTGTAATTCTCAATATGATAAATGTCAGGGGCATTTTGAACTTCGGGACAACATCGGGGTAACATTTGGCTTCTTTGTTTTAAATGCAGAGATCTTAAGTAGCTGGACACACAGTTTTGATGCAGTACATCCATAAAATATCTTTGAAGGTGAAACAGGCTTAAGAAATTATCCCTTCCATACACACAGGGTAATACCATTGTTGTTTGCTGTCTCCTCTTAGCAGCAGTAAGCTGTTAGATGTTTGTGATGAATAGTTGGCTGTGTTCAGGTTAAAGTTTATGTCTTCTCCTTCAAGACTCATTTTTTTGAACAGTGTTTTTTTCATTTTAGTGATCTGATTCAGGGCGAGTAGGAGGATCCAGGAGAAGCTCTTCAGGATGAGAAACTTCTTAAGTGTGCTTCATTTTTACAGACAGCATATTATGAACTTCAACCTCAGTTTTGACAGCTGTGTTATACATGGCCTCTTTTTCTTTGCATTATTCAGTGGTGATTCTTGCTTTTTCCAGACTGTGACCCTATGTTGTATGAGAAGAAAATTCAGGACTTTACTTGTATCTGGCCTCAGAGAGAAAAAAGGAAAACCATGTAATTGCCCCAGCTCTGTCTGTGATCATAAGATCAGGATCACTACTCTCAGACTGTGAAACCAGGATATATGGTATGTATTGCTGCAAAAGTTACATTTGATTGGTGAAGATGGTAAATGTGCATAATTTGGTGGGTGGTGGGGAAGCTAGAATCGAGAAAAAAATACGTCTTCTAGTAATACAAGCATATTGAGTTTTACAAAATTAGATTGTATCCATCACATCACAAGAAAGATGCACACCAGAAGACGATCTTTACATGAATCAAAGCTGATCAGTGCTTCTGGTTACAAACAGAAAATTGGGAGCATCCTTAATCTGAAATGCTGCAGGGAAAGCAGTTTCTTCTTTGTTTAAAACTATTCTTACATAACTTTTCAAGCTCAGTTGAGTTTCAGGAGTCACCTAGAAACTAAAAATGAAGCACAGCTAGCAAT
>WEIS01055370.1:0-10036 GCA_013389965.1 Todus mexicanus | reverse complement strand
TAGATAAAAGGAAGAATTCTTTTTACACTGAGGGTGACGAGACCCTGGCCCAGGCTGCCCAGAGAGGTGGTCGATGCCCCATCCCTGGAAACATTCCAGGTGAGATTAGACAAGGCTCTGAGCAACCTGCTCTAGTTGCAGATGTCCCTGCTCCCTGCAGGGGGTTGGACTAGATGACCTTCAAAGGTCACTTCGAGTCCAAACTGTTCTGTGATTCTATGATCCTGAAGAAAGCACTGAGGCATTAGGAGGTATATCTCCAGTGAGGAGACATTACCCTAAAGGTCTGGCTCATTTTTGCAGACATGGGATTCGGAAGTGTTTTGAATGTTGGATGCAACAGATAAATTGAGGCAATAAACATTCACTTTGTGGACTCCCTGTTCAATGTAGAACCATGTTTCAAGGCAAGCAGTTTGATTCTGGAGCAAGCTTCAAACAGATGGAAAGCAACACGATGTGAACAAAAGATGAAGGACAGCACACTGGGCAATTTTTCTTAGCAAGTGTCACTTTTCTGTCGAGAATTGGGCTGTGGCAGCAAACAGCAACACTTAAAAAAGGTAAAGCTAAGGATGATTTTGTATTACATAACTCACAGGCAGAAAAATACAACTCAAACAGCCAGAAATGGGCTTAAAACCCAAAAGCCTTTAAAAAAATGGGAAGCTTTTCTTCTCTGCCTTTAGCTTTTTGTTTATTTTAGTTTTTAGCCTTTAGGATTATGTGAGCTTGTCTTGAAAATCAGGAAAGTTAGATTCTTCTGGTTTAAAATCAAAACTGGCAGATATAATCACTTGACTTCAGGATCTTGGAGGAAAAGAGAAATACTTTAGTGCTTGTAAGGAAATCAAGAGCTTTGGCAGCATCAGTTAATTCAAGGGTCTTTGCCAACAGGGCCTGCATTCTAATCATAATTTACTTAAAGCTAGTCCATTTCTGCTCCTGTCAGATTCAAAATTTTCTTTAAAATCCTAAGTCTACACATACCACTGCAGTAATAACAAGTAAGTTGCCACAGCAAAATACCTGTTTTTCTGTGATGTTAAAAAAAAGTGTCTAATAATAGAGATTTTATTTATATTGATTTGTATATCATAATGTTGAAGACTAACTCTAAAGCATAGCTAACATCATATTAGGGCAAGATGTTACACTTGTAATCAGAAGAACTAACATTTAGTGTCCTTGAGCAAGGACAACCCAGAGCAACCAGGCCTTGAAGATGTTGTATATTGCCGTCTTGGCAGGAGAACTCAAGGCCTGTGTATCCTTAGCTGAGCACCCTTTGTTATAATACTAAAAATAACACCCATAGGTCAAAAAGACCCTTGCCCAAGTGAAAACCCCTCCACTGAGCATGTCTAGTAACAGAAGTATGGAGCCAGCAGTATTATAATTGTACGTGAATTACTAACCAATCATCGCAAAGAAGATGGGCTTGGAAACTACTAACTTTGAAAGCTTTATGTATAAATATAGCACGGAGAGTCCCGTTTAGCATGCTTGATTTGTGGGAAATCATCAAGCACGCAGCCTTGCACAACCCTGAAATAAAAAAGCAACGTCTCTCCTCTGTGTGTGAGAGAACTGGACTTACTGCACGGCAGGCGACAAATCTGCATTTTCAGACAACAGTAGAACAGCTTCAGTTGGAAGGCACCTTAAAGACCATCTAGTTCCAACCCCGCTGCCATAAGCAGGGACACCTCCCACTGGACCAGGTTGCTCAAAGCCCCGTCCAACCTGGCCTTGAGCACTTCTGCAGATGGGGCATCTACCACTCCTCTGGGAAACCTGTTCCAGTGTTTCCCCACCCTCAGAGTGAGTAATTTCTTCCTAATATCTAATCTAGATCTACCCCTTTCTGTATAAAACCATTACCCCTCATCTTAATCCTACACTCCCTGAAAAAGAGTCCCTCCCCATCTGACCTGTAGGCCCCCTTTAAGTACTAAACCCCACAATTAGGTCACCCCAGAGACTTCTCTCCTCCAGGCTGAACAACCCCAACTCTCTCAGCCTGTCTGATTGCATCAAAGATAATGAACACCAGGTGGTTTAAAGACATCCTTTCTCCATAATTCACCTCATCAAATCATATTTCTTGTTATATTTTTAGAGAAAAATAAGTGCTTGCCATCACCAACAGCATGATCAGAAAACAAATATCAGTGGCAGAACTCATATATGGTGCAGGGTGGCCAGTCATAACTGATGAGCAAATAAACCTTCTGGCCCTTTGGTATGAGGCACTAACATGTGGGAGCAGAATGTGAGAACAAATGAGGTAACCTCCCTTCAGTTGCTCCTGCCTAAACCCAACAGAGTTTGCAAATCCCAGTTTTCAGTTTAGTGGCTTGGTCTAGTCACTATGATTACTTCTGCAGTGGTAAATTGAACAAGTCTGGGACCAGTCTCTGTGCCTGAGGCCTACTGGCACAAAACATCCACCTGGAGACCCCCCCTGCAGTGCTGGGTCCAGCTCTGGAGTCCTCAGCACAGGAGAGACAGGGACCTGTTGGAGCAGGGCCAGCGCTCAGGAACATCTCGATGCTGTTTAGTTTGCTGGTACGGGCAGAGCTTTATAGAGCCTGCACATTTTTCACACTTTGATCAGGTCCTTACAACCATAGCCCACGCATGCAGCAGCATTGGTTGCCTTAATATCAAGCACTCTCAAGTATATTGCTTTAAAGCTCAGACTTACATGTACTGAGCAATTCCCCTCATATCGTCATAATCCCTGGCTCCCTCCTATTGCCCATGCGCCAGGAGATTACTGTCTGCATAGTAGCGTAAGTTCAGCGGAGCTTCTGTGTCCCCAAAGCCTGGAACCACCCCTCAACTGCTGTGAAAAGCAGAGGAGAAAGAGTAATCATTGAATCACAGAATCATGGAATGCTTTGGGTTGGAAGGGACCTTTAAAGATCACAGAACCACACAGAATGGCAGGGGTGGAGGGGACCTCTGGAGACCATCTAGTCAAATCTCCCTGCAATAAGCGGGGACATCTTTAATTAGACCAGGTTTCTTGGAGTCCCATCCAACCTGCCCCTGAATCAAGGGTATTAAGGTATCTCTGATGCTTGCGGATCCCTTTTCAGATCAGGATCTTGTGTGATCCATTTTGCTACCCAGTAGCAGCATCTACATCTTACCAGGAGCATACACAGCCTGCAAAGCCAGGATTTTAGCCATCGTTCTCCCTTGTCACTGTTCTGCAAGTAACCTCACCTCTCCATACCTGTGTTCACCTTAGCTCTCACTAACACTGGGTGACAAGAACTGGTTCTTCACAAGAGCCAAACCTCTGGTCTGTGGATCTCAAAGGACTTCACCAAGGACAACATCAACATTAGGGTCTTTTTTTTTTCTTTTAACTAGAGAAGAAACAAGAGAGGAGTAACTTGCTAAGACTTTCCTCATAGCAGAACTGCAGTTACAGTGCAATCTGTTCACCGGGATATTTTTAATATTCCAGAATTCTGGCAGAATCACATCTCCACTCCATGTCCTACACCGCCACAGCTGCTTGCTAAGAAAAGCCGTGCTGAAGCTGTGCTTGAGCTTGCCAAGGCCTGTGCTCAACAAGGTTTTTCTGGTTGGAGGCACTATGACTGCTTTTAGTTTCTGTATCTAATAGATTCCCAGTTAAGTTTTAAATAGTGGAAACGTACTGATTTGGGGGAAAATCACAGCAGAGCAAATAGGGGCACATGAATTCATGGAATCATGGAATAGTTTGGGTTGGAAGGGTCCTTTCAACGTCATCTACTCTAACCCCCCTGTAGTGAGCAGGGACATCTGCAACTAGAGCAGGTTGCTCAAAGCCCCAGACAACCTCACCTGGAAAGTTTTGAGGGATGGGGCATCCACCACTTTACTGGGCAACCTGGGCCAGGGTCTCATCACCTGTATTGTTAAAAATTTCCCTCTTTCCCCATACGTAATTAGCTGAAGTACAGCTTCAGCTCCTCACCTTCAACTCCACTGCAATTGTTCGTTAACTTTAACGTGGTTGGAAGCGTTTGCCAGCAGAGGCATGGAAGGGAAAAGGGGAGGAAAGGATGTGGAGGGATGCTGAAATGAGGAGAACAGACAGTGGGGAGGATTAAAGGCAAGCGAAACTATGTATGTCCTGGTATAGAGCAGGTGGGAGCAGAAGCGAATCTGGTACGCGGAGGAGAGGAGCGAGCAGACACAAGGACAACCTAGAATGAAACATGGAGCCAGCAGTGCCACAAGGAAAAAGAAACTGATGAGCCCAACTCACCCAGTTTCAAGAAACTGCACGTAGTGAAAGGAATTTTAAAAGAGATTCCAGGCTTGAACATTCGGGGTTTTGTACAAAGTACAGAATTAAGGGCTTGCACTTGNGTGGTAGGTCATAGGCTGGACTCGATGATCTCGGAGGTCTTTTCCAGCCTTAATTATTCTGTGATTCTATGATCCGTATCGTCACCTGTGACAAAACACAAAATAAAGCTGCTGCGGGAGCACACCAAAAGCAATTGTTTGGAATGACACTACCCTCTGGTGGTGAAACAATACGGACACCAGGAAGGTAAGATACTTGGGAGCTGGTTGGACGGCCGACTCTGACTTGTCTGACCCCTTATTCATGGCACTGGCACCGAACATACTTAAAAAACCTAAACCACCAACCAAGCAATCAATTCCAATCCACCCTTCAGCAACCCACCCTGAAACCATGCTGTTAAATGGCGCCTCCACCTCATCAGTCTGTGGTTTAAAACGACACATTCACGACTGGTCTGAGGCTCAGACAGGCGATAATTTTTATGTTCTCTGGCAACCTGGAAGAACGGGAGCAAGACCCATGGCTGTGCTTAACTGTGTAAGTAAAGAAAGTAACACAATACTAATTTCCCAAATTATTCCCAAATACAACGTAAAGCTATTACCAGCAATTTTCTGCTTTATCTCTTTGGAAAATAAACTCTTCAGAACTTATGTTCACTTCTCAGTGACCTAGACCAACATGCTCCAGTCTCTAGATGTCACAAGTACTTAATAAAAAACTACAATACTGCTTTTAGGAAAGAAAAATGAAAGATAATTTTTCTGAGTTAGGGATGATCGCATCATAATTGTGTACATTGTCACCGGTGAACTCAAAACAGAGCGCATAAAGCTATCGTCAGAGGGGAGAAAAAGAACAACAGAGGACCCTATATGTACATCTTAAAAACCAGGTTTTGTATTATAATCCTGGCTTCTAATAGGACGTTACTTAATTTCATCCAAAATCTTAAATACATAGAAGACACCATGGGGTTTTCCTTCCATATTTACAGTACATCATTGCTGAGAAAAGCAATTGCTTCAGTTCAGGGTTTTCAAGAATGTGCTTATGTAATGCGTTAACACTGACATGCCTCCTGCCTTCCCTCCCTCACATTTTTCGACGTCGTACAAAGAATAAGATACAAATACTAACCACTCTGCCATTCTCTCCTTTTCCCTCTACACGTTATCACTGTTCAGCTGCTGGGTTTTTTTCCCTGTCCTGTTAAAAACATCCTTATTTCTCACAGCCAACTGATTCTCTTGGAAGCTGAGCCTCCCAAATACTCTTTTATCCCCAGACGTCTTAAAAACAGATATCTTAATGGTCCTGTATTTCTGGAAATAAGGAAGAGCTTGTCACGTCACTCCCTCCTAGAGAAACGGTTCTGCACTTTGCAACTTTGATCTTTATGGTTAGGATGACTTCCAACTAAAATAAGGGTTTGCGCGTTGTCTCCTTGCAAGGAACACACAGTGCAGACCTCGATGGGGCAAGTCATTCCTGCCAGGTCTGATAACCCGTCATCTTTGATGCCACCTTGTGGCAAAACCACAGGATCCTAGAAATACTGAGAGCTGGTCCCTCCTTCGCAGGTGCGGGAACCACTACAAGCAGAGCTTCAGCTTTACAGCCCAGAAACCCAGAGTCTATGCGGCACCAGGCAGTGGCAAACAGACAAAACGCAGGAAAAAGCACCCCAAATCGCATTTATTCATTCCACAGGGTGAAAAATAAAGTTCTACATGAAAGGACATGTGGCACAAGCATTTGTATGTTCCGAGCGCAGGCATTTATTGCTCTTATCCTCTCGCAAAACATTTGCAGTGAGAGGTACATTTTCCAGAGGTGTAACTGCAAAATAGTGCCAGAGGGAGAGGCTGAAGAAAACTCAGCCCCAGCCGAATAGGACAGGAGCATGTACACCTATTACCTCACACTGGACTCACCCTTCTCAATTACGAGACACAAAAAATTATCTGAAAGAAGGCCATGCTTATTTTTCAGGGCTGTACCAAGGCCATTTAGGGCCTGCTATGAAAGCCAACATAACCACATGCTGCAGCATGAGGACGATGTCTATTTTTAGCGTTACTTCCACTGGAGAAGCCCCAAAATCACCACCTGCCTCCTCCTACCTCTCTGTCAAATGCCTTTCCCCCAGCAAGCGAGCAGGAAGAAAAGACTGAATTCACCCACACACCTGCGTCTGGTGCAGCAAAGGTCCCAAGAATGAGGGAAAACACTCTAAAAGCCTTACAGAATCATAGAATGGTTTGGGCTGGAAGGGACCTTTCAAGGTCATCTAGTCCAAATCCCCTGCAGTGAGCAGGGACATGTGCAGCAAATGCTTGCTGCATGTAGCAGGAAGACAACGTGCTAAAAGACTGCTGGACTCCAAGACTCTAACTCAGCCGAGCAAAACACAAATGCATATTTGGATATATTTTTAGTGCTACATGAAACAATAGTCATAGAACCATAGAAAAGAATCACAGAATGGTTTGGGTTGGAAGGGACCTTTAAAGGTCATCCAGTCCAACCCCGCTGCAGGGAGCAGGGACATCTGCAACTAGAGTAGGTTGCTCAGAGCCCCGAACAACTTCAACTGGAATGTTTCCAGGGATGGGGCATCGACCACCTCTCTGGGAAGCCTGGGCCAGGGTCTCACCACTCTGTGTAAAAAAATTTCTTCCTTCTATTTAGTCTGAATCTCCCTCTTTTAGTTTTAAGACTATCACCCCTTGTGCTGTCCCAACACGCCCTGCTAAAAAGTCTGTCCCCATCTTTCTGACGGGCCCCTTGAAGCACTGAAAGGCCACAAGAAGGTCTCCCTGGAGCCTTCTCTTCTCCAGGCTGAACAACCCCAACTCTCTCAGCCTGGCCTCACAGCAGAGGGGTTCCAGCCCTCCAACAGGCCCCTGTCTCTCCTGTGCTGGGGGCCAGTCTGACCCCAAAATCTCCCCTCACCACCGCCCAGTGCCCCCTCGCTGTGCCCCCCCCCCTGCCCCGGTACCGAGTTTGGGGGGGGAGAGAGAGAGGCTGTACTCGCCACTGGTGAGGCCTCACCTCGAGCACTATTTGCAGGTCTGGGCCCCTCACTTCAGGAAGGACATTGAGGTGCTGGAGCGGGTCCAGAGGAGAGCGATGAGACTCGNTCCCTGGAGGTGTTAAAGAAAAGACTGGATGCCACACTTAGTGGCAGGGTTTAGCTGAGTGGTGGTGTTAGGTCATAGGCTGGACTCGATGATCTCAGAGGTCTTTTCCAGCCTTAATTATTCTGTGTGTGAGAGACACATACACACAGACGGCGCCGCGCATGCGCGCTCCCGCAGCCCCGGCGGCCGCCACCGGCCCGGGTCGATCTGAGCCCGGCTGGGGGGGAGCGGCAGGAGTAGGGGGAGGAGGAAGAAGAAGAAGAGGAGGAGGAGGCGGCGGTAACAGCGGCAGCGCAGCACGGACCGTGCCCCTTCCTTCAGCTGCGGCCGCCCGGCAGAGAGACACCGGCTGCGGGCTCCGCTCCCGGCCCGCCTCCTGCCCCGGCTCCTGCCCTCCCTCCTTCCCTCCTCCGCGGCCGGGCTGAGGGGCAGCGCTCAGCGCCCCGCTTCCCTTCCCTTCCCTTCCTTCCCTTCCCTTCCTTTCCTTTCCCTTCCCTCCCCCGCTGCCCTCCCCGGGCAGGGCAGGTGACCCCTGCCAGGGCTGTGCTCGCTGCCCTTTGCTCCCGGCGGCAGAGGCAGGTGGCGGCAGGAGCCGGCTCGACCTCGCAGCGAAGGGAAGGGAAGGGAAGGGAAGGAGGAGAAGGAAGGGTGTTCCTTTCGCCTGCCGCCGGCCGTGTGGTGCCGGGGTGAGCCTCGGCCATGTCCGTGGCGAGGGTGCTGCCGTCGCTGTCGCTGCTGGGCGGCATCGCGCTGTCGGTGGGGCTGTGCCGCAGGGCCGCCCGCCGCCGCCTGCGCCTCCGCCGCCGCCTCCTCTGCGCCTTCGTCCTGGAGATGCTGGGCACCTTCCAGATCTGCGCCTGCACCAGCGAGCTCTGCCTGCTGGCCGACCTGGAGCCCAAGCCCCACGCCGCCCTCGGGCTCACCTACGGCTTCACCGTCCTGCACGGCTTGAGCCTGCCCGGCAGCGCCTGCAACCCCTGCGGCACCTTGCAGCCCATGTGGGCCGGGGGCACCTCGCTGAGGATGGGCGGGCTGCAGATCGCCGCTCAGTTCCTGGCCGCCCTGCTCGCCAGGGGCTTCATGCGCTCCGTCTGGAGCCTGGGGGTGGCCGAGGCGCACCGGGGAGCCCTCTCGCAAGGCTGCGGCCACCCCATGCAGACCACGGAGGTGCAGGCGTTCTGCATCGAGATGCTCTTCTCCGTCGTCTTCCAGCTGACCGTGCTGCGGGTGGAAAGTGTGAACCCCAAATACAAAGTCCACTTGGTCGCTTTTCTCATCACCATGCTCGTGTATGCAGGTTAGTCTCGGGATTTCTTTGGTCGCTTCGTTGTTTATTTAAATTTTTTTTTTTAATTACAAGCTTTGTTAACTCGATAGCTATCGGAACAAATTCTTTAGGATTGTTTCCGAACAACTTCTGCTCCAGTTACTACTATATTCCCACACAGAACCATGGTAATGAATCAACACAGTGGGGCGAAATCTCAGCTTCTCACAAGCGAAGGTCAGGCTGAGTGGTGGTGTTAGGTCATAGGCTGGACTCGATGATCTGAGAGGTCTTTTCCAGCCTTAATTATTCTATGATTCTATGATTCTAACATCAGGTCATAAAACAGTGACATTATTATGTATAGAAAAGCTATTTTACAGAAGGTAATTTTTAGAGGCTTCGAAAGTTTATTAGCTACCATCTTCCTTTCCTTCTGAATCCCATGCTCTAGAGGGCATGGTACAGAAGCCGACCAGACTCAAAGTAGAAGGGCATGAAAAATAGCAACAATAATAAATTCCCCCCCCCCTACCTGCAATAGCGTGTCCCCAAAACTACCTTGCTGTGGGTGAAAACACGGCTGAGAGGCGTAACTCAAAACTGGCCTTTCTGGGGGGTGCTCCTGTCCTGGGGTTGATGGTCCCTGAGCCTTTCGAGGTACCTGTCATGAACTCCTATAGTCCAGCAGAGCAGATTAAATCCAGGTGTGCTGCCGCTTCCATTGAAGTCCAGCATCTTACCTTGGTGTAACTGAATGGCTTTTTATTTTCTTTATAAAGTGCTAAGGTGCAAAATTATTTTCCTCGGGTCACCAAAAAAAAAATGGTTCAAGGAAAAGTCTTTGGTCCTACGCACACAGAGATCATTTGAAGTTTATGTAAAGTTTACCTCGTTAGATTCCAGGCAGGTGTGGGGTTAAGAATGGAACGAGTTACAAATTTAAAATTGCATCGAATCTACACGTGAAAGGCGTTAAGAGTTTCACAGAACGCTGTTAAAATACCTCGGTGAAGGATCGTTTCGTAACCATCCGACTTTATATAGCGTGAGAGGTTTCATACAATGTGCTCTGATTTCTAAGTGGCATTGCGAGAGCGTCAGGGGAAAAAAAAAATGCTGATTTTGCAACAGCAGGGTACAGACCGGTAATATGGAAGTTCTGCATTTAAATAATGCATAATTCATATCGGTGCGGCTTAGTTAACTATGTTAAATCCTTAAATCAGAAGCAGGAACGGTTATTTGTAGAAGACGTGCAGAAAAGATAATACCTCATGAAACCAAACGTTAAAAAAA
>WEIS01055366.1:0-20390 GCA_013389965.1 Todus mexicanus | reverse complement strand
GGTGCCGTAGATGGGTGAATTTGCTTTAAACTACCTGGAGGTAGTTAAATGGAAGCTAGAGAAAGCGGCTGTAGCTCAGTAGGCTTTATGAGTTGTTGAATGTTTGGTCAAAAGCCTGTTTCAAAAGCCTGTTTCAAAAGTGCTAAAGCAAGTAAATTTAGAAGTGACTTCTGAAACTGAGCTCGTAAGTTATTCTCATTAGAGGTCATAAATTGGAAATACAAACCATCCCCCTGAAAGCTGTTTCTTTCTGTTGCAGCATTAACTGAAACATCTATGTGAAAATATTTGAAATTATTCACAAGAAATGCACAGCTCTTTCTTTGTTCAAACTTCTCATAATCTCACATTATAAGACTTGATGTCTTGAAGAATAAGTTCACCAAATGGATATATCACGAACACCAGGATGTACTTTTATGTGTTACACTGTAATGACATCGTTGTGCTGTAGTGACATCAGTGCCAGTAATATCCCACTAAACAATGTTTTTAGTTAAGGAACACAAAATGTGTAAATCTACAGGTTAAACTTACAATTTCAGTAAATGTAACTCACATATATATTACAGGCAGAGCTATGTCTGTGCAGATTTGCAGGTACTGTAGACAAAACACTGCCTGGAGTAACCTGCCTTTAGGAGATCAGAATCTCTGTGTGTTATGATTGGTGAATTAGAGATGTTGCTTGAATTCCATCTTTAATTTTCCAGCTCTGAATTACAGTCAAAATTATAATGTTGCAGTTAATAACTAGCAACAGTTTGACAAACTGGATGACACAATTTGTTGCTGAGATAAATAATTTCTTCCAACTGGAAAATAGAACATCACTCATAATTTAGAAGAATTGTATATGGAAAATGTATCTGGGAAAATGGCACTGATGTAATGAGTGCATAATTACATTTTAAAAAATGATTTCCCAACTACTCTCAGCAGGGGGATGTCTGTTTGGATTGGCATTTGTATGCTTTTTATNGCAGGGGGATGTCTGTTTGGATTGGCATTTGTATGCTTTTTATTGTTTCGGTCTTGTTCCTGAGGATTACCTTTGCATTGCTCACAGACAAAAATCGCTTTCATCATTTTCTATTCAAATAAAACAATTTTTTATCAGAGGGAAGTTATACTTTTTGAGACTGCTAACTCAAAAAAGTGTTAAGAAATTTGGTTGTGGTCTCTGCATCTAGTGTGACTTACCTCCCTTGCAGCTTCAGTGCATTGTGCTTTATTGTTTAAAATTACTTTAACGTTTACATGTGATGTGTCTGAGACACCATGAACGGTTTGGTACTAATTAAAGAGAAAACACAGTTATATGAATGACTCTAGGGCAAGGGAAACAGATATGACAATATTTCTGAATTTGGAACTATAAGACAGAGTGAACTTGCACTTTAAATGTTTGGACACAATTTATCCAGAAGCAAATAGTCATTCGGGTGGCATATTGAGCATTTTAACAAGGCTGAAGGATAATAGAATAAATCTCGCACTAGTATGTATCCAACTTAACTCCATCAGGGACCAAAAAAAAAGCAAAAACATGGGGCCGGTGCCTGCAGTAACGTTTTTCTTCTCAGACATGCTGTAACAAAGTGGTGTTTCTATATTACAAATATTGGGATAAACAATCAAATATTAATATCTGGATAAATTGATACCACTTCCATGAGCACATGTAAATCTATCTAATTGGTGAGTAAAAGCACACAGTTTATTACATGGCAGATGATTAACACAGTTTCTGATGGAGAGCTGCATGTTGCTTAAATCCCCCTGAGGTATCTACCTGTAGCTGAAAAGGACTTTGACTGGAAAGAGAAAACCAATTTTTGAGTAAAAGTATCTGAAATATCCCTTGGCTGAACTGCCATCCTCTATCTCTAAGGCTGTCTGTCCTGTAATTCCTTCCAGCCAGATCATTTTTCTGTGGTCCAGATTCTGTTAACATTATATTAAATTTATTGTGCATTCATTGTTCTATTTAAAATATGAGACTAACTCCCATGTGACTACACTGTGTGACATCCCAATTTCTCTATGGTTGGTGTACAAGTGGAAACTCTCATACTTTAGAAATAGATACGCTGAGGGAACTGAAACATGTGAAGATATAAAGACAGTTGCATTTAAGTTGTATCTAAGAAGTTACTTAAGTAGACTTTACTTGTAATTTTTTTTAAAAAAAGCAAACAAACATGCTGAACAATTATTCATTCAGAAATGATAAACCATTCAAAAAGACAATAGTGTAAGGTAAGAACTACAAAAGAAATGAGGCCAAAATCCCTTCTAATATGATTATAGTTACACATTAGGATATTCATGATGTCTCAGGAGTGTAAGAGCATCCAAACCGTGGCTTATCTATACACAATTTGTCTAACAGAGCAGAGGTAACATATTTAACACAGCTGTAGCCAAAGTATTTCTTTTCTTTTACAATAGTAAATGTCTGCCTTTGCTGTTTGGCTTATTATTTCTACAGCAAAGGAAAACAAATCCCTAGACTATGGAGTGGAAGACAGAGAAGAGGCATGGCAAAACCTCTTAGGGTGATGAAGAAATCCGTAATTAAAGACAGAGCTGTTGGCAGTCCATGGGTACTCTGGGCTTCCTCACCTACAGTTAGCACTTTGTAGCTTTCTTCATGGCACTTCATGCAGTTTGGATTTACACTGCAGAAACATTGTGTTAGACAGACCAGAAGAAACACTTCAGAAACAGTTCTGAAAAAAATCATAATAGAACCTTGAAGAACATGAAACTATCTTCCAACTTGCTGATGTTATGTATAGTACTTCAAAAGGTCTCTTTAATTAAAAACCACTTGTGACTTGCTTCAGATAATATGCAGGAATATATTCCCATTTGTCATCTTTTTCTTGACCAGAATTTAATTCTATCCCAGATATTGTCAGAGCTGTGTTAGTCCCTTATTTGCTCAAATGCCAATGTTAATAAAAGCAGGGAACATGCACAAGGCAGGATTCAGCTTGTAAATTAATACTTCAATTTAGATGTCTGTATGTGGAGGGCTACATGCACACTCAGTGTCCAGTAACTCCCAGTATAGTTACTGGAGATGTAGTTAATACTGTCAGTGCAACCTGAAGAGTTATTCACGTGGCAGCAACCATGTACAATTGATGAGTGAATTGCCACCTAGACTTCACTGACTGTATTGACCACATCTCCATGGACTACAGTTGGAGTAAACAGTTCAGTTTAGCTCTCTTAATCTCTGTGTACACTGCTGACGTGAGTGCTGGTTGCTCTTACTCATGTCAGAATGAATTACTGAGTGGAGCTAAAAAAATCCTGAACTATGTCAATGCTATTTGATAGTATTATGACCAGGAACGTCTTATATAGCTATGGAGTCTGGATGCTTAACCAGAACCTTCCTGAGTGTTTGAAGCACCCAAAACTGATGTGCTTAATATCACCAGTTGCAATTTTATACCTTTCCATATCTAATTTCTTTTTTAAAGAACCTAAAGACCATAGTGATCGTCTACGCAGAGCCTCTGCTGAATACAGATAGTCACTGTGTCTACAGATCAAAGGCATACATTGAAAGGCGTCATTCACCCTTAGTCACTTCACTTAATACTTCTAGAAACGGATCCACTCCAGATCATGGACTAGGGAGGACTCATGCAGCTACACAGCCGTGTACCTACCACCTTGGGCTGTGGCAGTAGCCAATCCTCCACTTACGGAACAAAGACATCTCAGAAGTTTTTAGCCTCCCTTCACTGGTTTAGGGAGGGCTCGAGGTGAGGAATGGATGCAGTTATGCTAAAGCTTTTGATGCTCTGGTGTTCAAGACAAGGATTGTATTTCTGCAGCGTGAACTTGGATGCTACACTACCAAAAATGCCCTCCATGTCTCCATGACTGTTCACTTTGAATATTTTTGAATGAAGGGGCCTAAAAAAATTGGATCTTGCAACTATTTTTGTGTTAGGTTGATGAAACAAACTCCCTAATTCTTTGTAAGTTGTGCAGGGGCACTGACCCTGGTGGCATTTAATCAGTTTTGCACTTGACTTCGGTAGAATCAAAGATGAGCCCACAGCAAATGCATATCCAGGGGAAATTACACCCAGGTGCTTTTCAATGAAATGCTTATCCAATTTGAAATAATTTCCTTATTTATTTATTTTGACAGACAGTACTCTCAGTGCTTCAGGATGGCTTATACATGCTGCCTTTCTCTACAGTGTGTTTATGTAGAAAAATCTAAGCTCAGCTATAGCCTTTGATGTTGCAGGAGGTGTTTATACACAGCTTTACTTCATAAATTCCTTCCCAGCCAAATGTGCTGAGGTATCGGAGTGTCACACTGTGAGGCACAGCCTGCATGGTTCCTATTACCTGGAGTACACAGGGGAAAGAATGTTTTGACAATATTCACGCTTGCAGCTGTTCAGGTCTTGTGCATATGTATTTACAAACCTTAGATATCTTGTATGTGTTTCATCAGTCAGCTGTAGTATAAATCTTCCCTGAGCAAATTATACAATATTATCTACATAGTAAGTAAAAGGTACTGATACATCTGAAAGAGTTGCCTGGATTTTGAAGCTGTTGCAAGCATTTCGATCCTAGACACTATTATTAACCTATCAAGGTGTTTAAATGTGTCAAATTAGAAGTCTGACAGCAGAAAGCTGGTTAACATTGTAAGAAGGAAAAAGGCATGTGTTCAAACATTTCTCTTTACATAAAAGCTTTGGAAACAATACTATGTATGGGGCCTGAAATTAGTCTGCTCAGGTCTGGTGTGTTTTAAAAGAACAATGAGTGAATTTCATGTGTTTCAAAGTGAAGCTCTCATAACACTGTTCTTGGTTCCCCTCCTGCAAACCAGCCCTGTGTGTGCTGGCACAAGCATGCTTGCACCAATGCTTCACCACAGTGATGCAAGGAAGGTCTCCCACCCCAAGAAGAGGCTCTGCCTCCAGAACTGTTTTTTTCCAGGGCAGGGCTGAAGTGTGGTCTTTAGATGATATGCCTGTGCTGAATGCAGGAAGTTTCCTGACACAAATGTCAGGGTTTGGGGTGCAAAAACATGGTGTCCTGAAAGTTTCCCTTTCTACACAGGAGTGGGATATAGGAACAAGACGTAGTACAAAGAGCAAACCTACAGTGTGACTACTAGGTCCTACAGCCTAGAGAAGGAATGATGCTAACAGTGTCAGAAGTGTTTTCCTGCTTGTGGTGACCATCTGGGTTGAACATCTAGTTCATGAATCACTGTGGCTGTGAAAGACTGGGCTGGGCACAGGTTCCTGTGTGCATTGGCCACAGCGCAGGTCCCAGCAGAAGGCTGAAGTGGTGGACTTGTTTTAATTTACTTTTAATTATTTTATCTGCATACCACTGCAGGAGTTCAGCTAACCCTTCAAGTGTACTTTCAATACTCCTTTTTAAGAAAATGGCAAATCTTTCACCTTGTGGTAACTATTTTAAGACATTGTGAGATTCACAGTGAATTGGTGCAAGCTGACAGCACTGATCCATAGCATGCTTGAAAGTAAGGCTGCTATCGGACCCTGAAGTGCTATCACACAACATTCCCACGCGACAGGGGCGGTCAGCCAGAGGCGACGTTGGAAGACACTGTGATTTTTCTTCAGCAAGAGTGAATACATAGTTTCTCTCGTGCTCTAAGATAAACATTTCATTTATTAATGTGTCTCGCAGAATTTACGACTGCTGCCTCAGCAGAGATAAAATGCAGCAATCATGGACTAAAAATATTGCAACTCCTGTAACAGGGCTTGAGATAGCAAATTTGCTAATTTTTCTTTTCTGTGTGTCTGGGGAGATGCAAATACTCAACAGCATCTGAGCTTGGAAACCTTTACTGTGACTGTTCATAAGAGGAAGTGGAGCAGTGAGCCCTTTTCAAGTTCAAATATTTCCTTCAGAATTAGGCCTATTGCTGTAATCTGTGAATGCTGGAGCTTGTGAAGAAAAGACAACTTTAAACCCTGGCAATTTGACTTTGAATTCAAGCATAATGAGGCTGAATAAGAAAAACAAATTTGAGGAACAGCTAGTAAAAGGCGTAAAAAGTACTAATCCTTCTGGAAAAAAAACATCAGAAGAAGGAAATCTGCCAGAAGTCCAGGAAGATGATCAAAGTGTAAAGTCTCTGAGAAGTCTCTGATAACAGTCTCAGAGAAAACAGGGATATTCTCAGAAAAAGAACCTAAAATAAATATTCTGTAGACACAGTTATGTTGGAGGAGTGTGGGGAGGTTCCCACACTGGAAGTCTTCCTTCCAGGAGACTTATTGGATGCTCTTTTTCAAACTGAAATGGAGATAGCAAAGTTCGTGGAATAAATGGACCAAATGAATGATAGCATATCAGAAGAATCAACAGGAACAGATAGGCCAAAGAGCTTTAGAAGGATTCAAGGATGAAGTATTTGACATTTCAACAGCTCTGCCTAACCTCTTTTTAAAAATTGCCTTAGTGCCAGAGGCTGGAAGAAAGTTAATTTGATACCAGTTTTCAAAATGTTCAGAAGAGAAAGAAGGAACTGCAGAACAGTAAGTTGATGGCTGTACTGGGCAAAGTGGTAGAAATTTTGAGTTAATGACCACACTGGAAAGCGTGACATAAATATTAGGAACAGTCAGCATGAATTTTAGAAACAGAAATTATGATTCAGTGGAGTAGCTTTGAAAATGCTCAGACAGCCAGAGCAGCAGAGATGAGCAGAGACAGCAAACCTCTCCCAGACCAGGACCAGCTGAAGAGGCCAGGACTCTCCATCCTTGCAAAGACGTGACTCACCATAGATACGGGAAGGTTCTATAAAAAATAGGAGGTATATGGGTAAATCTGGTAGAAGAGTATCGTCTCCTGTAGTTTCCAGTGCAGGAATTAGGAACCATTACATGAAGCTAGCAGGTGAAAATGTTGAAACAAATGGTCTTTTGTTGGTTTGGGGGTTGGGGGGGTTGTCATTTAATAGAACAGTCATCTAAGCAGTGGAACTCTTTACCTCAGGACATTGTGGATGGTGAAAGTTTACAAGAATCAGTTGGACAATTTAATTGAAGAAGGAAAAATTAAGGAAATCTCACTAACTATAAAGATACCTCCACTGAACTGCAGATTGTTTGACACTGGCAGAATGGCCCCGGGAAATGCTGCTGCATGTTTGCACTGCACTTGCTCTCTGCTGCTGCCCAATACTGGGGGCAGGGTGTGGGGGTATGGGAATGGGGAGGACAATGATAGGGGGAGAAACAGCTGACCTAATGCACCTGTATTTATATTGTTATGTTCTTCTGAGCTTTTAAATTACACTGTGTTGTGGAAGTGTAAGACCAACAAAACATGTTCAAAAAATCAGTTTAATGGTGTCAGGAAAAAGGTAGAACAATTGAACTGAGCAGGGTTCTTACACTACAAACACTTTGACAGACACGACTTACTTAGAGGTTCAGGGTGTCAGCTGGGAACTAATACTACACAGTGTGCAACTAAATCTAAGCTTAGAATGATAATTCAAAATGTGCAAACCACTCACCTATAAGGTGTGGACACTCAGTCTTGGGAAGTTACTTTGGATGGCATCCTGATCCAAAGGGGGCTTCCAGCAGTCTCCATTTACACCCAAAGTCATATGGGGGTTTCTGATCACATAGAGCTCTTCTTGGTTGAGGGAGTCTCCAAGGTAGGCTTGTTGGCCGAGGTGGTCTTTGGCAGGCTCAGGTATCTGGGGTCCATGACTGGGGTTCTCTGTGTACATGGTCTGCAGCCTACACGCTTGCTGCCAAACTACCCACCATGTCCCCTGTGCCATGCCATTAGACCCACCAGGTAGGGTGAGTGTACCTGCCACACACTGTCTTCCTCAGCTGTCCACACACAAATGTATCAGTAAAGGCTTACCCATTCCAGATGAGGTTTAAAGGAGCAGAAACAGGCACATAGCAATAGGCACCTATGATGGGTTGAACCTGGCTGAGCATCAGGTGCCCACCAGAGCCCCTCTGTCACAACCCTCCTCAGCTGGACAGGGAAGAGAAAATATAATGAAAGGCTCATAGGTCAAGATAAGGACAGGGAGAGATTGCTCGCCAATTACCATCACAGGCGAAACAGACTTGACTTGGGGAAATTAGTTTAATTTATTACCAGTCAAATGAGAGTAGGATAATTAGAAATAAAAACTAAATCTTCGAAACACCTTCCCCCCAGCCTTCCCTTCATCCCCAGCTTGACTTTACTCCGAATTTCTCTGCCTCCTCCCCAACAGCAGCACGGAGGCATGGGCAATGGAGGTTGTGGTCATTTCGTCATATGTTGTCTCTACCGCTTCTTCTTCCTCAGGGGAGGACTCCTCACACTCTTCCCCTGCGCCTTTTCCCGTGAGAGACAGTTCTCCATGAACTTCTCCAGTATGAGTTTTTCCCATGGGCTGCAGTTCTTCATGAACTGATCTAGCATGGATCACTTTCACGGGGTTCAGTCCTTCAGGAACAGACTCATCCAATGTGTGTCCCCTGTGGGGTCACAGGTCCTGCCAGGAGCCTGCTCCACCATGTGCTTCCCACAGGGTCACAGTCTCCTTCAGACACATCTACCTGCTCCAGTGTGGGGTCCTCCATGGGCTGCAGGTGGATATCTGCTCCACCGTGGACCTCTGTGGATTGCAGGGGGACAGCTTGCCATGGTCTTCACCACAGACTGCAGCGGAATCTCTGCTCTGGTGCCTGGACCACCTCCTTCCCCTCCTTGTTCAGTGACCTTGGTGTCTGCAGAGTTGTTTTCCTGACATATTCTCACTCCTCTCTCTGGCTGCAATTGCCCTTGTGTAGTAACTTTTCCCCTTTCTTATCCCAGAAGCGCTACCACTGTTGCTGACGGGCTCCACCTTGGCTAGCAGCAGGTCTGTCTTGGAGCTTCAGGGGAAGCTTCTAGCAGCTTCTCACAGAAGCCACCCCTTTAACCCCCGTGCTACCAAAACATCGCCACGCAAATCCAATACAGCACCAAGATAATAAATACTCATTTACTGTCAAATTCTTTTCCTTTGAAAAATGGCATCAGCAGTGGCATTTATTCAAATGGAAGCTTACAGACCTTATCTCTGAGTGATATAGAGCCTTTTACTAAGTCAGGTATCAGCAGAGAGCTGTTGCTTCACTGAGGTTAGATGCATTACTGCAAGTGACAGCTGCCTACAGACGCTGGAAGAGGGATGTCCCTGCAGGATCCCTTCTCGCCATCAAGGTGAGTGAGCCAGTGAGGTGCTGCTTGGTTCGTGCACTAATATTTTGAAACAAAAAGAATTAAAATGTGGTGTTAACAGGAATTGTTAGAGAAGTCTTTAGCACTTGCATTTGTCACTGGTTTGTGAGGATTTTGATGCTTTTAAATACAAAGAAGGAATAGTTAGGAGGGGCTGGAGGGCCCAAACATATAGGCGTGTTAAGCGTTCAGATACAGATAAACCCCTGCAAACTCTGAAGAAAGCCAACTAAACCCAGGTCTCAACGGGAAGATTTGAATTTTTCAAAAAACATGCATCTGCAGCTCACTATAAAGGGAAAGCAGAAATGTGTCTGAGTGACTTGACAGGACTAGGGGAGCAGTCAGCCTGCAAATGTTGCTGATGTGTTCAAGGAGGAAGACAACAGGCAAGAGAAGACAGAAATAGCTGCAGGAAGCACATGGAAACATTCATCTGAGAAGTGAGGCAATTCAGAAAAATAAGGGAAAAGAATGGAAGACTGAGAAGAAAAAGCAGCGCTTAGGAGCACTTCCCAAAGTTGGAAAGACCATCAGCTGCCATCTCTTATCCTACCCTCCAATACTCTAAATTTGTTAACTGTAGTCCCTCTTAAATCTCTTGCATCTTGAGTCTTCACCAGTGCATAGGTATTCACCCTAAAACCAAGGCAAACTGTTCGGTTTTATGTACCCATTCAGCTCCATTGGGGAGATGGAGATTTCACTGCAATAATTGTGGAAGTCGTGGAAGCTGCAGCCAGACAATGCTCCTACCTGCCTAATTCAATATAAGGGCATACAGTTGTACTCATTGTCTTAAAGTGCAGTTTTGGATTAAAATCAAAATACTCTTGCAGTGCTCTGTGCACTCCTCCTGGGAAATCACTGAAGAAATTTCCACCATAGAGATGGGGACAGTCATCTTCAGCCTTCTGGACCTTCAGGTGAAGACTTATCTACCAATCTTGTGATTAAATAGACGATTATTCACAGACAGCCCTATTTTGGTACCAAAATGCCTGTACAGGGAGGGGACACGAGAGGATCCTAACATGTTGAGTTTAAATCACAGTGTTTTAGCTGTGTGACTTTCATGAGACACAAATTAATTGAGTTTTCAGCAGGCATTCATGCACGCTGGAGGCTACATGGGTGTCTTCACCTTCGCAGATGAGATAGAGGTACCCAAAACATTTAATAGTGGCACACATTTCTGAGTGAGAGGTTTTTCTACTTCCCCAGTTCAGAGAAGTATGTTGGAAAATGTTGAATCTTGGATAAAATCTGTCTTGTGTTGTAGATGATATATAAAACCCATCCATTTTGTACTGTGTGGAAAGAGGGTTGGCAGACAGAAAAATATCCTGAGCAGCAGATGGTAGGTGACGTGATAACTGTCTGAGAAGTGATAACCTTAATCTAATTAGTTTCCTAATCAAGATTAAGAAGACGCAAAAGATGTAAGGGAAGGTGAAGAAGAAACCTTTAATCTATGAAACAGATATAAAAGGATGAAAGACATCCTGAGATAAGATGCAGGAGAGGAGGGAAATGACAAGAAAAACTACTGCATGTCTTGTCAATATGAAAACATAGTCAGACCTGGCGTCAGCAAACATGCACGAAACAAGAAAAAGCAGACTATACAACAGAATTATAAACCATTGTATAGATAACCAAGAGACCAGGAAGGATCAGCAAGTTATGCAAAGATGGTAAGAATAATTTTTGAAGTATACAGGCATTTGATAAGAATGAGTGGTGTTACTGTCCAAACATGGTTGGAGGTCATTGAGTTTCTACTGGGATTCTGAGAAATGGAAAGGTAATCGAAAGGAGAGACTGAGGGATACCTAAATGAAAATTTTGCCCCAAGCCATGTCTGTAGTAGAAGCTTTTAGGAGAACCATTTCCAGCCTTGCTCTTTCCTGTGTACATTTAACTCCCCTTGCCCTGCTGCAGTATTTTATTCAGAAAGCTGTCCCAGCAAAACTCCTACTGCTCCATCATCACCCTGTGAAACTGGTGCTGCTGATTGATTAGCTTAAATCTCTTCAGTTGCATCAGCTGAACTCTCCTCTCTGTTTTACATATGGGACAGATGATCTGTTTTATGCAGCTCTTGTAACTGCTAGAGCATCTGCGTATGCAGTAATGAGAAGGGGTACATGCAGAAGGTGCAGAGCGTGGACATTGCCGGCTTGCTACAGGCATTTGCTTCCCAGCTGCAGGTGCTGGAGTGAAGCACGTGTGTATGAACTAAGCCTCGACAGGTGGCACCAGGCCAGCGGGCACATCTGGAAGACTCAGCAGGGGCTGCAGAACATTTGCATATGTAAAGTGGCATTTCTTTCTTGAGCCATGCGCTGGCAAGCCCGGCAAGAAAACATAATCACAGATAAACCTCAAATTACATCTTTTCTACCTGTGATGAAAATACACTTTATTTTTGAAGGATTCTCAATAAAAATGGAGCACTTACAGTTTTTCTCAGAAATGCTTTTGGGTTTTGTTCAGTTGTTACAGTTCACAAGGATCAGTCTGAATATTTGAAATGTTCCCACTAACCTGCCACATTCGTTATTGGCAAAAAAAGTTTCAGACAAAATGTTTCACTCAGTACTGCCAAAAATGAGAGGTACGCTGGTAAGCGGGAAGGCATTAGCTGGCAACCCTGGCTGGCAAGGATGTAGTGGCAGCAAATCTATATTGAGAGAAGCTGAAATCCAAGTAAGTCAGGTTATTATTGGGTCTTTCTACACAAGACAGAGTATGGCTTTGCATAGGATCTGCCAGAAAGATCTGCTTGCTGTCAGATCACATTGGGTAGATTCAGGAGAAATGACCACATTTCTTAAGTTTGTTTCTTACTGACCACAAGGATATTATTGCCAAAATAATGGTTTATTTAAGCAGAAAGGACTACATTTTTGGTGGTGGTGGTAAAATGAGGATAATTATTTGCCTTGCTTCTCATAGGACTGCTAGGCAGGAGGAAGGTATCTTCAAGCTGGTACAGGAACATCACAGGAGTCCCAATGCCACACAACAGAAAGGTCCAAAGAACCAGTCCTTAATTATGCCTTTTCACTAATTCATGCGTTCATCTTCAGGAGTACATAAATTAACACATGACAATTTAATTCTTGGCTACACAAATTACTTCCACCAAATTTATATCAGCACCTCATTATCTTGTTTCCATAGTTACGCTATTAGTACAATTTAACAGCACTTTCTTGCTAAGCAAACATGATTCTAGCAGGGAACCCAAATGAAAATACTTTGTTGCTATTGTCCTGTTTAACCACTGGGCAAGGTCAGTATAACTTCTCTGGTCAGTGAGGTAGCTCATATATCAGTATACAAACAACTGAGATTACTTACCTCTGGCATTTTTAGATGTCTGTTTCTCTCATCTTGCATTGCAAACAAGAATATTTCTTCAGAGCAGCATGGTCAGAATTGGAGGATAGCAGTACCAGTTGTGTGGATGAATACTAAATGTGGTTCTCATTAGGCTGAAAACATATTGAGTTGGTCATCTTTTGTTGGATATCAGTCAAGTATTTGTATTATTAAGGCCATATGATGCATCTTTATGTTGTAGTCATGAGCCAAGATGGGAAGCATTATTCACGTAGCAGAAAAGCTAAGAGGAAAGACTGATTTTGAGGGGCTCAGCTGCAAGGCAGTTGAGGTGCTGAGCTACTCAGTGCCTCAGCAGCAGCCCTCTCCATACACAGTGAGCTAATTTGTGCTATTCCTGAATAGACCATACTTGCCTTGCCTGGGTATTGTAAGCAAACTGTAAGCACATTTTTATGAACCTGCTCGGCTTATTCAAGGACCTTGAGATGTCAAATACCAGTTTTCAAAGACAAATATTACACAGTATTTTAAATCATGCAAAATTAGAAGTGCAAAGTCTTAGTTGCCGTTCCTGCATGAATTACAGGTTGTCTCTGCAATCTTTAATTTTCTCTTGGGCTTAATGAGAGGCAAATAGTGACATGGCATTGTGTCTTCAATCCCAAATAGACAGAATCCATGCAGAATGACTGCTACTGTACAGGTTTTAAGGAAGCTTGATTTTACAGTCTCTGTATTTGACATGCATTTCTGGAGTCCCTGTGTTTCCCCTGGACCAAGCACTCCAACCTTTCCTTTTCTTCAGAGTCTGAACTTAGACTTTTGGAGAGAATTACAGAACCTGTTTTCCATATGGCCATGTCTACATCATCATGGCTAGGGTGTTTATCTGCAAATTAGAGAAGGTGCCTCCCCAGACTAAAGTTTTCCAAAGAAACTGTCATGAGCTCTGAAATAAATTCAATTTACTTCAAATACACTTGTTTGGAATAGGTCAGAAGCTCTCAGTCCCGTCACTTTGTAGTACCACTTTCCAATACAAATAGTCCTGTGAGACTGAGAATGAATTCACAGGTGTCACTGATACTAGAGGTAGGAATAATGCGCTGAAGATTGCTAACTTACTGTAGCCAGTAGTGAGGTCTTGAAATTCATGTTTCTTCTAAACATGTATTTATAAAAATCAAATGACAAGATACTGGACTGATCGCAAGGCAGACATTTTATTTTCTTTACATGTGTTGGAATGCTCAAATATCTCTTATACTGTATTTCAAGTGCTTGCAAAGTAGTGATAGAAACACTGGCAGCCTGATGCATTCAGGAACAGTTTAGTTGCTTGCGGAATTTCTTCTGTGATTTGCCAGTGAACACCAGCAAAGTTAAACTAAACTAATTACTTCAGAAAACAATTCTATTATACATGTTTCCAGTTATTATTTATTTATAAAGAGAGTACTGAAAAAAAGGACACGGGACGTCAGGACTTATGAACGTTTTTAATCACAGTTATTGCAATCCCAGTTAAACTCCTCTTTCCTCTATTGCTGTCTCTGGATCCAGCTGGGTTAGAGTATCCTTACTGCCTTTGGAAACACCACATCTCCTGGTTCATCCTTCTTAATGAGTTAGTGGGAAGCATACACTTCTGAGATTTCAGAGGTCACCTAGCAAGCTTCTTACCCAGCTTTGCAGGTACTCAGCTTTTCCAGCAGCCCGTATCAGTCTCTTTGGTTTTGGTGGGACTGTCATATTTTCCCTTTGTCTTACATTATTCCAGTCTTTTCATCATCTGAACAGACATCTTAATTTCTAAGGCAGAAATCACCAGTGGTGGTATATTTATAGGCATATGCCAGATATTTTTAATGGAGGGAAACCTACTTTCTGTGACTTCTGGGCATCAGCGCTGAAAATCAGAACCAGAGTGATTGCTTGTGTTGGAAGTACTAAGGGTTTCTTTACCTCAGAGGCATTGCAGCACTGGAACAGTAAGCGTGCTGGACTTAGAAAAATGTTCAAAAAGTTATCACAACTTGATATCATAAACCTAGACAGGACTCAAAATTGCATGTGCATGCACACAGGGATTTGCTGACAGCTATACTGGTAAACTTTGCTGTATTGTGCAAATTTTGGGGGTAACCAGCAAAACTAAAAAAAATAAAGGCACAGAAATACAAATCTGTAGAACTGAAAAGAAATTCCAAAATTAACCCTTCTAGTTAGGAACCAGTCAGAGAATCAAAGCATGAAGGCAAGGACTGTTGTAGTTATGCTGAACAAAATAGGACACATTATTGATCAGACAGACTTGATAGCAAATGGAAGATGAGATGTGCTTGCTAGTACAGATATACTATAATAAGATATTCAAAAAATTAATGCAGATTTCTTCCACATTTTTTTGCAAAGATTTAAAATTTTCTCAACTTTGGCAATGAGCAATGAGTTTAGGAGGCTGAGCAATCTCATACGCTTGGCCCTAGGTTTAAAGAATAATCTTCTCAGAAAAAGGCAAAAGGGAAGAGCATCACAAGTGTTACAGCTCTCATTCTCCAGGGTTCTCTCCCACTGTCCAAAGCTCAGATGCTCAGTGGGAGAGACATTGCCGCTCCTGCTACCTCTGCTGCTGCTAGCTTCAATGAGACATCAGCTCCTGAAAAGCAGGAAAGTCTCACTGCCAAATGTCAACTTTAATGAAGAAGCAATACAGCCAAGTGGTCTCGAGGCCTATTGTCCATTTCTCTTTTCTTCCGAGCAAAGCTGTTAGGAGATCAGGAAGAGCTATAGCAGAGATAAGTGAAGAATAGCACATGACAAGCTGTGGAGGCATAAAGACGTAAGCATGCTCCTATGGGGCATTGAAAGGAGCTATACAAAAGTCGATGCTTTTATCATCCATTCAGAACTTGTCTTGCCTCTGTGCCAGTCCATTTGCAATGTTGGCTAGCATTGCTTTGGAAATCAGATTTAAATGATTGTACTGACTTTAGTTAAACCTTAACATTTCCAGCTGAAGAACAAGGCTGCCTCCTTCTGCTTCCACTTCTCTCTTTCCAGAGGACACTGCCCCGTATTTGTGACTCTCAGCTCCCTTTCTCCTCCACATACTAAGGTCCTGCACTCCGCAGGCCTTTAGCATTGCATTACCCACTTCTGTTTGCCTGCAGCATAAAGGTGCTTCAGACCCTGTCTCACTTTTTTCCTATCTCACAGACCACTCTAAAGTATAAGTGTGGGTCCCCTCATTCAGAAGAGATGGGGAACAGAGTGCAGTAGTTTTTGGAGGGGTGCTGGTTTTTAAAAGGAGAATGGAACAAGTTTGGACCTAGATTTTCTTATACAGAGCTAGCTGGAGCCTTCTGACAGCGTACATTGAGGAATCGCCAACCCTGAGGAAACTGAGGAATCCTGATCAGATTTTAATACTTGGAGGATGAGCCAATGTCTCAGAGAGAGTGAGTACAGTTCCCACTTGTCAAGGAATGCATGGCATTTACTGAACTGTGGGTAATTTCCAGAAAAATATCAATGCTTTACTAAAGGCAGGATGGACAACAGCCTTCCTCTTTCTTCCCCAAATGCACTCAAATGCTTCTTTTTTCCTTGTCTTCCAGAATGTTTCCTTGTCCATCACATCACATTTCTACTTGACTTCAGTCACTTCCTCTGAAATTCCACTTGCTGTGCTAAAGGACACAGGGAACACAATGCTCCAAGTGAGGGGAAAGCAAATGTGACTTCCATGCCCACAAACAGGGGGTTGAATGTCTGTAAATCTTAAACAGCTTCTCATTCAACATTAAATCACATTTTCTTATCATAATGCATTATATTCTGGGAATCACAGCCATGCTTTGGCAGAGAATATAGTAGTGAACATGAACCTGCACCTCAGCTTACAGCAGAGAAACCTCACCAGTGGCTATTTATCTTATCCACTGCCAAATAACTTCTTGAATCTCTCAATAAGCTTCTACAGGAGACATTTCTCTGTCTGGCCAGTGACCAAGAGGATGCACTGGCATCTGCTCGGCAGCAATTTTACTGCAGGTGTTTCACTGCTCCCCATCTGACACCCAATGTGCTGAGTCAGCATTCTGCGCCAGCACCGCAGCGAGGGGTGCACTGATGGGGAGGAGGCTCAGCACGTATATGAAAACTCCCCCCCTTTTTTATTTCATTTCCTCTTGCAAGTATTTTTGTTGTTCATGTCCCTTTCATGGCATGACAGGCAGCAAAGCCGAGGTCAGATAACAATTGGTTGAATTCTTAGTGGCTGTTTAGAAATTACTCACTCAGTTGTTGACCAATGACCCGTGCTATTTCATGTGCTGTATGGGTGAGTTATCCCATTTTCCAATCATTTCCAATCATGACTGTCAAACACCCTTAAGTGGTCATGTAAATGAAACTGTGAACACCACCAGGATGTCACACCAGCTGTTTCTCTGAAGCCATAGTGTGTGGGGGCTGATTCTTTCATGCATTACTAATATGCTGTTGCTGTTAGTGTGCTCCATGGCATGTACCGGGTGAGAAGCAGACAAACCCCTGTAGTCGAGGGTTGCAGTAGTGTGGATGGAGTTTGGTAAAATTGTAGGGAAGCCTTGCTGGTTGTTAACACAATGGTTATGCAGAGTTAGCTGAACTGGTTTCACAGAGTGTAACCATAGGAGGAAGAACAGTCGGGAAGAGGCATTGCTGACTGCAATACAGGGCAGTTTATCCAGGTAGAGAGTTCTGCTGAATTTATAGCAAAAGGAAATAAATGTGAAGTTTGACAGTAAAATGGCCAATGCTCAAGCCTGAAGTTTGCCTTAAGTGCTGCTCCTGCCCTAAGGCTCAAACGGGTGCTGTTTGTGTTGTCCTTGTGTCCAGCTCTGCAGCTCCTGCAAAGCTCAAACCATGAGAAAAGTAACAATCCCAGGTTTCTAATGTCTAAAGATAGATGGTGTAAGACTTTCAAGTTCTTCCAGTTATCTTATATAACCATAGAATCATCAAGGTTGGAAACGACCTTCAAGATTGTCAGGTCCAACTATCTACTAATCATTATCATATCCACTAAACCGTGTCCAAAGTAGTTGAATTTAGCCTCACAGTGAAACACCTCCTAATAATTTTTTTATACACTATGAAACTCCATCTTTAATAACTATTTAACCACATCAGCTTGGACAACCTGAAACTTTTCAGCCTAGCTACAGCTACTGATTTTGTGCCAGAACCTCTCCCTCGACAATTCAAAACTGCCTTCTACTTCACAGCCTGAATGTATTCCTGGGCAATTTATATCTGTTTGTTCAGGTGCCAAGACTACCCTCTCTTCCCCCTCTCTGGGATCCATTCTCTTGTGTTTATACAGAGTAATCATAAAATTCTTCAGTGCACCAGCACCATAAGACGTGCAGATATGTTTGTAGGCGGCACTACATGGTTTTATAGAGGTTTTCACCTCCTTTTTTTGCAAGTGAGTACTTAAGAATTCGTTTGTTTTCAGGAGCAAAAAGACTGAAACAGTGGTATTTATTATGGACTCTACTATAGACTTAGTTGTAGAAATTCTCTTTTTGTATGAGTATCTCTTGCTTCCGCATCTGCTCAGAAGGCTGAAAAACCTTTTCATATTTGTCCTGAAAACAGTGACTCGTGCATTCCAAGGCTTGCCCACTCACCAGCATGTTTGGATTTGTCTGCAATTGGAGAAGCTTTGGAAACAAGCTGGAGGCATGCACTTCCCAAGTACAAGACCAGGCTTTTGCAGTTGCTTGATGTTTGGCAGGGAAGTCAGGATAGCTTGGATGGGACTGGCAAAAAAAAGAAAATCACTTTATGCCTCTTTCCTTTCTTTGTCATCACATTTTCAAGCCTTTAATAAAGAAGGAAAAGGGCAAACTTCTCTAAAGACCACAATGACAGAGCCTAATAGTTAGCTCCTTTTTTGCCTCTTATCCCCATTTATTCTGCTAGATTTTCTTCTCAGTTTCATCTAGACAACATTATTTTTGATCATAGCTTTTTGTAGTTCCATCTAACTCCTAATTCTTTGGCTGGTGTTCCCGTTCTATATCCTTCTTCTGATCTAGGAAGTCCTTTCAAACCATGAATATTCTGTGATTCTGTGATTCTTCATTGATTTCAAAGATCTCAACCTCCTCATCAGAACATAGACCTGGAAAAGACCTACTAAATCATCAAATCTAGTCCCCTTATCATGGACAGTTACAGCATCATACAATATCTTTCCTAAAATACCACTTTGCATCTTGAAATAGTCTTGCCCTGATTAACTGGTTCAAATATCACTCCTCTAAAGATTAGAAACCATTAGCACCAGATGCTTACATTATGCTGAAAAATCTTTCCCTGATACTGCCAATGCTCATATTTACCTTTTTCATGGGTGCATTTTACTCGTTACTCATGATCTTCCAAGTGCTGATCAACATCCTCATGTGTTTTCTCTTCTCTACCATTTGTCCCAATAGTTTTCTGCATTGATAATGCCTCCCATGAGTGGATTTAGCTACCAAGCCTCTACTGTTGCCAGAGCTCCTAATGAAAACACTAAATGACAGCCAGGCTGATCCTTGAGGTGTCCAATATATCCCCACAACAGTTGGAGACTTTCTTTTCAAGCAAAAAATATCAGTTCCTCATGAACAAGTACCATAAGCTCCTTAAATTCTCATGCTAATCTCTATATGATGGAATATCAAATGGATTCTGAAAAATGTGTTACTTAGCTTTCATTTATAAAGTCTCTGCTTCCTAGCTGTCAGATAAAACCATGCTCACATCACCCTACTTTGTATTCCTTTCAATGTCTTTAATTATTCTTTCCTTCAATAATTATTCCAAGAACTGGGGCCAGACTGACGGATGAGTGTTTTCTCCAGTTACTTTTTAATTCTCTATTTTGTGTTGGTTTTTTTCCTAGAAATTAGGCAGCGCATAGAGTGTTCTCAAATAACAATAAATGTGTTTGAAAAACCTTCCTACCAGCTTTGCAGTTCAATGTATTGGTTGTTTCAGCATTTAGGGTTGGAGGGTCCATTCCTCCAGCTCGAGCACATTATGATCAGTTTAGGTTTGCTATGGGCTTGGAGGCAGGAGTTCCCATTTCCAAATGGTCATGCCCAGCTGTCAGGGCATTGTCTTTCTGTTGTCTGTCATCCTTCCCACTGAAAAATGAGACAAAGGATTAGGTCCTAGCTCCAGCCTGACTCTATATGTGCTTTTCTTCTTTCATTCTTAGTCTAATTGAAGATTATTTGACCTTTTGTCTCAATTTACCTTGAAAGATATAGCACACCTTGATTTTCAGCAGATTGCCTTTTAGCTCTGCATTATCTGACATCCAAAATTAGTCTTTCATTGTAAATAGTCCCTTTTCCTATCATTTCTAAGGTCTCTACTCACATCTTTTTTTCCTTTATCCAGTCTTTTTAGGGGGAGAAGTAATGGGGATAGAAGGAAACAGAATTTGCTACTCCTTCAAACAGAGCTGAAAGTCCCCGTGGAATTTTATTCATCTTGTCAAGATACTTCAGAAAATTTACATCTTTGTCCCAAAGGAATTCAAGGCATTCCCCACAATTAAGTATGGACCTCTTCAGTCTAGTTAACTTGTTAGCATGTTTCTTTAGCTTCTCAAAGTTTCTCCCTCTGAAAAATGGATATTTTTAAATCCAGTTTCAGGATCATTTTTACTCATATTCTCATTTTATTTAAAT
>WEIS01055362.1:0-11080 GCA_013389965.1 Todus mexicanus | reverse complement strand
GTTTAAACATTTGATTACATGCTATTACCAAGGGGAGTGGTAGGGGAGGAAGAAATGCTGCAGAAATGTTAATCTTTGTGTATATTCAATGGTGGAATACTACTATAGAGCTTGTGTGTGAAGGAACCTTCAGATGGGAGTTTACCTGTCTAAAGATCTCACAGTTTATCTCATTGTACATTTCATTTGAGTTTTATTCCTGGTCTTGCTGGGACTGGATAATTAGGTACTAAACCCAGTGCTCACAGGGAGCCTAAAACGAATAGAGTTCTGGCCACATGACCATGGCTGCAAAATTCTAACCCTCTTATGCAATACAAATTTGCAGTTCAACGTTTCTCACCATCAGTCAGGAAGAACCCATCAGTGTGCTGAAAGAATTTGTTTTAATTTGTTTTCTGTTCAATTCACTTCACATCATTAGTACCATCAAAATTCCTGTGCTTTACCAGAGCTGTAGTTTTAGTGTGAACTCTGTACAGCATCTTGTATTGCAAGCTCTGTGTAGTATCTACAAGGGTCCAAAGGGAGAAGGGAAGAGCTAATTTCCTGCAAGATCAGGCAGAGAATGTTTGTGGTTATGCTTTGTGAGGTTTATTCTTTTACCTTCCTTAACATCTTTAGTGTTCGTGCTCTGGTATTTTGCTGTACATTACTGTATTTTGCCACGTGAGACTTTTGCTTTCCTTGCTTCTTGCAAATTCACTGCTCATGCTGTTATTGTAACTGAAATAGTTTTGTGAACCATGCGAAGAAATTTGTATTATTTCATTCACAAACAGAAGACTAAAAAACATCTTTCAGGGAAGCCCAAGGATTAGCATGGTACAGCCTATTTCCTATCCAGTCCCTTTTGCCAACTGAGAGAATGCAGATCAGAGTGGCTGGACAGGTGGCAGAAATTTTGTGTCAGGCTTGGATCGGAATTTGCATTATGTGTATAAAATTTGTATTATGTTTATAAGAATGGATGAAAAACAGCTCATGCTCTTAAGCCAGAACATGCCAATGAGAATGGGAATGGAAGCCCTGTACCAGCTATTCTCAAGATACCATTCAGCCTTCAGCATCAGCTACCACAATCTGCCTGATACTTACAGTAATTCGCATTTCACTGAAGTTACGTAAATCTTACAAAATTCTGTTGCATAATAAATGCCAGAGTGAATTCTGGCTAAAGATTTTGGAGTTCTCCTAATGAAAATTTCTAATTTGTTTACTTTTTGAAGTGAACCAGCTTAGTATCTGTAGGGTGAAGCTTAAGTATTGCTTGAGTATTTATGGTGGATTTGAATGTGTATTATTCAGAGAATTCTGAAAGCTGCAAAAAGTACTTTATAACTCAGCAGCATGTCATCAAAATCTATTTTTGACTGAGCTCTTGAGCGCCTTTTCAAAATCCCTACCTGAATCAATCAGTTGGAATCACCCAGAGTACACAGGAATGATTGATTTTGACATCTGGAATGGTGAGATTATTATAATACAGAAGAAGCATGTGCACAGTTTCTGCCTTCAATGGCTATTAGGGTAATAACATAGAGTAACGAGCGATAGTTCATTACATAACACAAATGGTTAATGAGAACACTTAAGCTTTCACAGTCAAAACAGAAAGCTTTGTGAGAAGCAAGATTTATAAAAGACTTGTCTTACAAGCAATGTAGTCCCTCTAACAAAACACTTCCAATGAAGACTGCTTAATGCATCAGAGCTCCCTAAAAAGACATTTATTTATTCAGAGTTTGAATGGAAACAATATTGATCCAAACAACAATGATATAACACTGGGCAAGCTTCTTTTCTGAATTTTCTAGCTTCATTTCCAGTTCCACCTGTCTGCGTACTCTGGATCCAGGCAAAAGAGAGAACTTTGTTTTGGGAGCTCCAGGCATAATTTTTTAAGACTTAAAACCCGGATAAACTCTTGAGGTATAGATGTTGCTAGGACTATCTATGCTTAAAATTGATTATATGCTCCCTGATGGGTCATTGCCCAAAGATGGTTCCATATAGTGAGGAAAATACATATAGGATTATCTCTTTCATAGCGTCATAGAACAGCAGGTTGGAGGGGATCTCAAAGATTGTCTAGTCCAACCTTTCAGGGTAAAGAAATACAGTCTAAATGAGCTGGCTCAGCACCCCACCAAGCTGAATCTTAAAACTGTCCAATGTAGGGGAATCCATCACTTCCCTTGGGAGATTATTCCAATGTCTAATTGTTCTCATGGTGAAAAATTTCCTTCTGGAGGCCAACTGGAATCTCCCAAGGAGTAACTCGTATCTATCCCCCTCATCTTTTCCTTGTGACTCCTTTTGGAAAGGGAGTCTCCATCTTCTTGGTAGCCACCCTTTATGGTAATAAGGTCTGCCCTAAACCTTTTCTTCTCTAGGCTAAAAAACCCCAGTTTTCTCAGTCTTTCTTCATACAGCAGGTCTTCCAGTCCTCTGATCAACCTCATGGCCCTTCTCTGAACCCTTTTCAGCCTGTCCACATCTCTTTTTTGTGTAACGGGGACCAAAAGGATATCCTGAGTCTCTGTCATGAGTTTCACTTAGTAAGAGAGTAAAGAAAAGTCTGCTTTGGAGGTTTGCAAAGAATGTGTGAGCATTCACATGTGCTTGTGTGTTTGTGTGTGAAAGGACAAGACACTTCCCCTCTGAAGGGTTAAACTGTGAACCCTGATCACCTGTTGTAAAGAAAACCACAAGAAAGAACCTGCTAATCCTTTCCCTCTGGAGGTGCTATCAAGATGAGGCTTTACTGCCAGTGCTTGTGCTGCTGTCAGAGCTGTGTAGCTGCTGTGTCTGTGCCTGATCTAACATCAGCTTGCTTGTGACCCGCACCTGCTAGCTTGGCTTCCCGGCTTCACCTTGGACCCGCCTCATCTCTGTGGACTTGCTGGACAATCACTGGACACTGATTGTCTGACACTGATCAATGTCTTCTGACCTGATCCCAAGCCTGACTTGCTGACTTGGCTTCCTGGTTCCTTGCTGGCCACGCTGCTGCTCTTGCTGACTTGCTGTCACACTCAGCTCATGACTCATCTTCCTCTCTGGAGATTTTTGCCCTTGCTGCTCCCTGACACTGACCAAGTCTTCCAAATGGAAATTCAGGATTTATCACCCAAAAGGAAAGGAAATTTTATTCAAAAGAAAAGCATGATTCAGATGAACTGGAAGTGACCGCACCAGAACTTGCTGGGTTTCACCCTGACTGGGAATGAGTGGATGCCTGCCAGGAGGATGCTGCCCTTCACCAGTTACCTTCTCTGGACTTCTTTTTCCCCCAGGAAAAAGCAGCACATCAAGTTATCTGTGTAACTGGGTATAACCTCTTCTCACTGAACTCAGTGTTCACAGGGTCTAGCCTGGCTGTGCCAGGGTCTGTCTCTCAGCTGTAAGTAAAGTCACAACAAACATGGGGCACAGTTTTACCCAGCCCTGTCCCTGCACAGGCTGACTGGAGTGTTACATTCTCTGAGCAAGATTTCTTGCCTACTCCTCTCCTACCGAAGGCAGCCTTCCTCTTCTCCACCTGAGGCCCCTCTGACCTGTTGACAGGCAGACTGAGCAAAATTCCCTTTGTGTCTTCCTCTAATGCTCTTTTTACAGGTTGTTAAAACACCACCACCCCCATAAATCACTTATTGACATGTGGGAGTTTTCATTTTAAGAAGCTGTTTTCTTGTCACAGCGATTATTGCAGAAGAGACCATACATCTAAGGAAGCTGCTTGTCATTTTCTTTCTTCAGACAGGACTCACACCAAAGTGTAGCCTCAGTAGACAAGTGCTTGGCAGGAGAGTCTCAATAGAATGACTCCATTGAGAGGAGGTCTGGCCGGGCTGCCCTGCCAGCACGTATTGTGGAGTGTAGCCATGAAGCTGCCTCTCCTGTTTCAGTGCATGAAAAAGGGAGGGATCCATCTCAGCTGGACTTGGGCAACTAATCTTACTTAGTCATCACACATCAATTCTTCATCATTTCAAGACAAGTACCTAAAATAACTATAAGGAATTGCCCTGTGGAGGTGCCAGTTGCTCACTGTGGACTAGAGGAAATGTTTGGACAGCCAGCTCATATTGGACATTTATTTTTTAGACATGGAAGGTAGGTGATAGCCCACTAGTAGCTTCTTATATAATCCCATATTTGATTATTTCAGCTGCTTCATCATATTTTGGTCCTCCATTGCTTCTGAGCCCCCCTTGCACCTGCGCATAGCTGCAAATGCCTGGTCTTACCATCAACATTATCCTCACATTGCTCTTGAGCATCACAAGGAATGAGCAGCAGCAGTCTGCAGGATACCATCTCATGAAATACATTAACCATTGTGCCATTCTCTGTCACAAAAATGGGAGTTACTGAAGATCTGTACTGCACAGCAACCTTCTCTCAAATGTGGAGTCACCCTTCATCTCTTGTGAAAGATTGCTGGACATGTTGCTTTCTTTGCTGGATATTCAAATACTTTTTTTCCATGACTGTGACCCCCACATCCGAAAAAGGAAAGCAGCTTCTCACGTGTAACAGAAAATATGATATCTCAGGTACCATTCTGCAAGATGAAAGGTAATTCATAGTCAGGTGACGGGACAGCCTGTACTTCTAAACTCTTTACTTTCAGTTATGAAAACAGTATCCACCAAGGCCCACTGCTAGAACTGCATGACTGGCTTGACACAAGGAGGTTCTGCCAACCTATAAATGAATTGCCTCTGTAAACATAATTTTTCTCCAAGCTTTGTTGTTCCTGAACCACACAGCTCTGCCATGACTGCAAAATACAAATAGGTTATGTAAGCGAAGTGGACTAATCTCAGTGATGGCTGGATATAAATATGGGGAACATTAACAATAGATTAACAAAAACAAAGCACAGATATTTTTGCTATTCTTTTGTAAGTTCTTTCAGTGCTTCATTTTTCTATTGGTTTAATTTGAATAATTTTCATGTGAAATTGCTTTCATTGTTTCCTCTGCATTCCTAGCATCTCTGGTCAGTGTGCTGTGCAATTACCAAAGGGTCACAGGGAGCTGTGCTACTTTTACGGTAGCTATGCCAAACTCTGCCTCTGGCTTGATTATCCACAAGAGAACTTCTTTAAAATGACTCAGGGATTTTCAAGAGTGCCTTAGAGATTTGTATGCTGAATACTCTGAAATGCTAAGCTGGGCATCTAGCTTCTGTGATAAGTGCAGGCTGCTTTTCCCACCACATAGTGGTGAAGGGCAGGTGCTGCAGGAGGCACATCTGTTCTGCTCTCTTTATTAAATATCATACACTTAAATGTTATCTACATATAATTTTGTATTTGTGTGCAGAGGTGCACAGGAGAATTATGACCTGCTCCATGATAGAGTACAAAAAGATGTTAAACAGAATCATTTCATCATTCATCCAAAAGGAAATGGAATGTCATACTTCAATATCATGTTTTTAAAACAAGGTGACTGAATAGATTTTGTCAGCAACAATGTGATAAAGGGCTGTCAAATTTACGCTTTTGCCACTTTATAGATATTAGTGTGTATACCTTTTGATTTACTGAAAAGTCACCTTTTAGAGAAGTGACAGGTATATCTTATTAAACTCATTTTTTACAGATTTTACTTTGCCAAAAATATACTGCTAGGTGAAAGTTGCAGAACACACTTGTGCTGTTATATAAAACAATGTAATGTGATTAATTCCAGGGCTTTTGTAAATGGATTTTATTTAAAAGAAGACATGTATCTCCAAAGGGGCATATCTTTGACCAATTTTTGATAAGAATTCATTTTAGTTATGACTAGAAGCATTCTTCATTTTATTTCTCATGTTTTAAGTTCCTATTTTCCTTGTGCCTGAGAGACAAGGGACAAGGGACAGGGTTAAATTTATTGCATATATCTTATGTGCACTTTACAGACTTTGGGTAGACTAGATGCCTTTAGGTGATTCCTTCTATCTTCCTATCCGAAAAAAGCATATTGTCCTCTGGAAACATCTCTTTCAATCTCTTCCTCTCTTCACTTACTGCAGAGGGAAGCTCAATAATAAGTTGTATCGTTAGAGTTTGGTAATCTTAGGTCTTATTTACGTAGGTCATCCTGGAGTTCTAGTAGACACGTTCCATCTGTAGTCAATAGATGCTAGGTGTCTGCTACTGGACTCTGCCATAGCTGAGTGGTGGTGGTAGGTCATAGGCTGGACTTGATGATATAAGAGGTCTTTTCTAGCCTTAATTATTCTATGGTTCTATGATCCTACGTCTACCTACACAAGAGTTTTAATAGTTACACATTTGCTGTACTCTGGTCTAATGTGTGACAGAGAACATACTGCCTAAAAAAAACCCCTTCAGGGGTACCTAGCAATTTGGCAATCAAGTCTGACTTGAGAGTGCAAAGTATTTACCTAAAGATTCAAGCAGAAGAGGCGTCACAGTCATGGTGCTCTGGGTTGCACTTGCAGGTTGTGTAACTCCACCTGTTTGCACAAGCGAGATACAGACTCTTGCCAGATAAAAAGCGTACCCAGCAGACAACTTCAGAGCTGCCTCCCTCACAGCCCTCTCCTGCAGATCCCCCTAGCACACCACCAAGGCCCTCTGGTGACACCGCGCACAGCGAGCCAGGCATAGCTGCTCTCATGTACTCATCAGCACGTCCTATAGTGCGCTACTAGGTGGTGTAGACTGTAGCCTTGCAGATACTTAATAATAATAAAATTTGCTTTAACACTTCTAAATTAGAGTTGCCTCTGGTCAGCATCTTCAAATACACCTGCCTGTACACTGCTGCTTTCTATTTCTACCCAGGTTGCTTTTTCACTGCTACACCTACGTACCAGTCTACCAGTGAATAAATAAGAAACTGCATATGGCTGCAGCTTGACTTTTCCTACCAACACCCTGTGACTGAGGTGGGGCAATGTAATGTAAATTTCCATTTTCCTACTGCTTCGTTTCATCATGACCATCTCCACCGCCCTCCCAAAAAAACCCCTCCACAGCCCTACATCTTTTCTGTTGTAAGATATACATTCTTGAATCTATGTAGAATCACTTAATAGATTATAAAAAGACTTTGAGATCAAAGTTTCTGATGAATCTACATGTAGTTAGAATGAAGGAGCAGCTCCTAGCCATATTGGATGAGGTGACCTATGGGTGCTTCCCTTAGAGGCAGTGGTATCTTAAAACTCATCTATTTGGTGTATACAAAGCTGGGCAGTGAGAATGGATTAAATTCTATTTTGCACAGTTATATGTAGATAACATCCACATGCCTGGATTTCTTCCAGCCATGACATGGGATTTCCTGCTTGATTCTGAGGTCTTTTTCTATTTCATAGCCAGCACAGCAAAAAGAGTTAAACTTTATGTTTTAATTTACAGTAATCTTACTCATTTTACTTTGAGCTGCTGACCACAGGTTTTCATCTTACCTGTTTAAAATGTGCTGGAGAAAATGCTGAGAGAACACCTGGCATATACAATTATGTTCCATTTTGAAAGAAATCACTCCAAGCTATTTCAGAAAGGAGCTTTTAGTACTTTTGAAGCTCTACAATTTATAAAGCCGTACTAGAATTGCTAGTTTCTTTATAAAGTTCTGGTTCAGATTCTGAAAACAAAATTGGATTTCAAATTTCTCTTTAGATTTTAAGGTGTTAAGAAAATCTCACTGCTCAATTCTTCATTGCTTCAAACAGACAAAACCAAGACCAATCTCTTGGCAGCTAATGGAGATCACAGGCAAAGTTGTCAGTTTCCTCTGGCATTTGCTCTAAACTCCTGATTGCAGCTGTACTCAGGTACTCGCTTTCAAGTTAAAAGCCAATTACGCAAAATTTGTTAAATTGTTCCTTCACAGAAGAATTATCTATCTTGTCAATATAACTTGTAATGGTAAATCCTAAGCGCAGCTTAGGACTGTTGAGTGCCTGGTACCCACATCAAGAGTAGACCTTTCTAGATTCAGCTTTTGTCCTGTTTAATAGGTTCTTTAAGCACTGTGATGAAAATTCATTGATAGACTTAATTGTGTTATCCAGAGAGACAATGTTTTTCTGTTGCTTATGGATGGATTAATACAGGTGAGATGGCATATTAACTGGGGTACTGCCACACATATAATTCAGTGAATACATTTTATTTCCCTCTAAAAATGTGTAGATTGCTAATACTGCTTTTTGAAAGAAGCTGAGAAACGTCAAATCAGCAACTTGTTTGGCTTCATGTTATCCACAGTGACTCTGTGCCCTAGATTCTTGTTCCTCATCCTGCTGTTCTCTTTTTGCTGATGAAAACTATTCATGATCAGCTTCCCTATGGAGCAGTAATGCCAGGCACAGTGAGAAAAAGAAGAGCTGAATGCCATAAAGAACAGAGTTGTTGAGCTGTTTCTTAGCTGGGCTGGTAGCCTCTTAATTTTATTGAGTATTCATTTTGCAAGCACAGGGGGATTGAATTTATCAGAGGATAGATTCCTGTAGTCATAGCTGTGTTCAACTTGAACCATGTGTATTTACTCTCTGTAGCTCATTTGGATTTTTAAAACTGTTTGGGCACCTCCTGGGACTGCCAGGGTGTCTATTTGGGCTGCATTAGCCTCTGATATGCTTTTGAGTATTGTGCCTCAGAGGCATGAAATATGAAATAAAGGATGCCTTGCAAAATAACTCCCCTCTTATCCCAGTGCCAGAAGAGCTGAGCTGAAAAAGAGCACGGTGCAGTCCTAAAAACAATCATTATCTACCTGAGGGTTCCCAAAGCTGCTAGCAGAGACAGAGTTTAAAGAGCGGTAGCACAGGGCAACCTCTGGCTCATTTCTCCCCAGATGGAGCAAGGTCACTGTGAGAACTCATCAAAAACAAACATAAAAGCCATGCCTGGGCTTGTCTATCTGACACTGTACCAGGAAGGTCACACAAGCTAAGCACTGCTGCAGCACAGGGAACATAATTAAAATGTAAAATGACAACAGACAGTATTATTGTCAGTGGAAAGTTCGTCCTACTGCTGCCTCCAAGTTGCTCTGAATCACTTCAGAAATGGTGACATCAATGTGAATGCTCCCAGCAACAAGAGCCACTGTGCAAAATATTAGTATCTTTGCTTAATTTTGTCAGTTAATGAGACCTACAGGGAATATTCACAGAGCTAAAAGCAACTTGTTTTGGCTTATATGCTTTCTAATGCAGAATATTTATTGATCTCCAGTCACTTCCTGGTGCCACTTCTCTCTTTCAATCTTTGGCCTCAGTCATTCTGGATTTAAATAAATAAGAAGAGAGAGACTTTGGAAACTACTTTTAAAAACTCTTTCTTTGCGTTTTCCCTGTGAACCTGTTTGCTCCTGCTGGCTAATTATTTGGAGCTGTTCACATTCCTGATCTCTGGCAGAGGAAAGCCAGGGGCTTGGGTCCTGAGCCAGCAGCTCCTGCTACCATGCAGGAAAGCTTTAGGTCTGTGGCCTCACTGGTGTTCTCTGGCACATACATGGATTGTTTTACCAAGGTGACATCGTGGTGCCTGAGGCAGGATACCAGGGTGATAGCTCTGCCTTGGAAACATATTTGAAAGAAAGTCTGTGTTCAATGAAAGGTGATATGGAGAACCCTCCCTGACGAGCCCCTTGTGCAAACACAAATTAAGAAGGAAGATTTTGTTCTGTAAATAAGTATGCCCTCTTTTGCTATCTTCTTGGGACAGAAGTCCTTCTCTGGCTGCCCTGGCTGTGACATATGCTCATAGACACTGCCTGTGGTATAAGCACTGACACACACACAGCTACCAAATGAACCGGGAGTCTCACAGCTCACACACTTAGAGATAAGGACAGTATCTCTGAGGAGGCGTGCAAGGCTGAATCCCTCCTTGCTCAGCAAGGAGTGAATGCGATAGAAGCCATTTCATTCAGACATTATGTGCTTTCCCTTGGTCAGATGCCTGACAGTGGCATGTCAGGAAATAAATATACTCTGTCTTAAGCTGTCTGTCCATAGATAAACCTGTCAGGAGGCTAAACGGTATATATGAAGCTCTTCTGTCTGCCTACAATCCTGCAGCTAGTGAGCACTGGTGCTCAGTGTCACCTCCATTGCTTCAGACTAAGAGGAGAAGAACCACTCCATTGTGATGAAGATCAGAAATGCTAATGCAGATTCTTGGCTTGAACAGTGGAAATCTATTCAGAGATCAACGTGGCTTTACCTGCTTGGCATAAACTTTAATTTTCATAGCTGGTTCTGAAGGCTTGAGTATGCCCAAAAAATGAGCTGGTATAACATTAGTTTGCTTTTTTAATGGGGATAGTTACGCTCCTGGACGGGGAAAAGGATTTTGTTGAACACAGTCATATTTTTATGAGAAAGCAGCTGGTTACCTCAATTGGTGAGGTTTGTTGGGGAATAGCTGGAAGGTGAGATAAATAGGAAATGCAAGATCTGGGTTCTTGTTTGCAAAGGGAAAGAGTGTGAGAGGAGAATGAAGAGAATTATGGAGCTTGAAGTTATGGTAGAAGGTCAGTACTATGTGTGTGTGAAGGCACAGCAAAGGGAAAAATGTCCTTCAATTTTCCTATTTGTTTGACATTTTTGTAGTTGTCAAATTTAGTTTCATATACTTCCTTTTGAATTAGTCCTGCTATGTCTAAGTTCATTCCTTGAACTATATTTACATGATTCACTATTTTATTTATTTTGCGGGTCAGATGCTTAGCAAATCTTCAAGAAAACAGTATGATGCTCTAGGGACACTGGGTCAATAGATCTTCACAGACAAAGCCCTGTGAAGTTTAGCAGTTCACAGAATCACAGAATTATTGAGACTGGAATAGACCTTTGAGATCATCAAGTCCAACGTATGACCTACCACCACGACATTCGCTAGACCATGTCACTAAATGCCGTATCCGATCTTTCAATGTCACTTCCATTTCTTCAGACTAAGAGGAGACGAGCTACTCGTTGTGATGAAGGTGAAAAATGCTAATATAGATTCCTGGATAGAACAGTGGAAATATATTCAGAGATCAATGTGGCCTGATGTAAGTGTCAATTTTTCCTTAAACACCTCCA
>WEIS01055359.1:0-13197 GCA_013389965.1 Todus mexicanus | reverse complement strand
CGGTCACGTGCCGCGCACCGCCCCCCGGCCCCGGAAGCGCCGCTCGGAGCCGCCGCCTGTGGCCGGGCCCCGCCGCCCCTGCCCTGCCCAGCCCCGCCATGGGGGTCCCGGCCTTCTTCCGATGGCTCAGCCGCAAGTACCCCTCCATCATCGTCAACTGCGTGGAGGAGAAGGTGAGGGGACGCGGCTCCCCGCTGGCTGCGGCCGCCGGGGCCTGGGGACGGCCCCGCCCGCCGCGTGGGGAAAGGGCCCCGCTTAATTAGCGACCCTTAATGAGCCGCGGGGGCTCGGGGAGCCTCTCGGGGCTTCGGGGGGGTTGTTGCGGGGGTTCTTGGCGGTTTAATGCCGGTGGGATTCGCTCCCCTGCTCGGTTCTCGCTTCCCCCCACCATGAGGTCGTGGGGGCGAAGGAAATAAACATAAAGCGTTCTGGGAGCGTTTGGGGCACAAAATAGCGTCTTGTTGTCCTTTTTCCTCCCTAAAATTCCCTCATTTTCACTCAGCTTGAACCAGTCTGTGAATCTGTTGATGTTTTGGGGTAGAAAATTGCGTCTTGTTTCCCTTTTCCCCTAAAATTCCCTGATTTTCACGCGGCTTCAACCATTCCGTGAAGGTTTGAGGCCGAAAATCGTGTGTTGTTTTCCTTTTTCTCCTCATTTTCGCTCAACCTGAACGAATCTGTGAATGTTTTGAATGTTTTGGGGTAGAAAATCGCGGCCTGCTTTCCTTTTTTCCCTAAAATTCCCTAATTCTCACTCAGTTTGGGCCATTCTATGACTGTTTTGGGGCAGAAAATCACGTCTTGTTTTCCTTTTTCTCCAAAAATTTCCTCATTTTCACTCAGCCTGAACCAATCTGTGAATGTTTTGAATGTTTTGGGGTAGAAACTCACGTGTTGTTTTCCTTCTTCCCCTAAGACTCCCTGATTTTCACTTAACTTCAAACAATCTGTGAATCTAGTAATGTTTTGGGGTAGAAAATTGGGTCTTGTTTTCCTTTTTCCCTTAAAATTCCCTGATTTTTCACTCAGTAACCATTCTATGAATGTTTTGGAGTAGAAGATTGCATCTTATTTTCCTTTTTTCCCCTAAAATTCCCTGATTTTCTCTCAGCTTGAGCCATTCTATGAATGTTTTGAATGTATTGGGGTACAAAATAGCATCTTGTTTTCATTTTTCCTCTAAAATTCCCTGATCTTCCCTCAGCTTGACCCATTCCGTGAATGTCTGGAGCAGAAAATTCCATCTTGTTTTCCTTTTTTTCCTAAAATTACCTGATTTTCACTCAGCTTCAGCCATTCTATGACTGTTTTGGGGTACAAAATCCTGTCTTGTTTTCATTTTCTCCCTAAAATTCCCTCATTTTCACCTACCATGAGCCACTCTTTGAGTCTGCGCATGTTTTAGAGCAGAAAATCGTGTCTGATTTTCCTTTTTCCCCTAAAATTGCCTGGTTTTCGCTCAACTAGAACAATTCTGTGAATGTTTTGGAGCAGGAAATCGCGTCTTGTTCTCCTTTTTTCCCAAAAAGTCCCTAATTTACACTTAGCCTGAACCATTCTGTGAATCTATGAGTGTCTTCGAGTAGAAAATCGCATCTTATTTTCCTTTTTCCCCTAAAATTCCCTGATTTTCTCTCAGCTTGAACCATTCTATGAATGTTTTGAATCTTCTGGAGCAGAAAACCACGCATTGTTTTCCCCTTTTCCCCTAAAATTCCCTAATTTTCACTCCGCTCGTTGAATGTATTCCTCAACGCCAGACAGTTTGAAGGCTTGGCTTGACGGGGTGCTGGGCCAGCTCATTGGGACTCTATTTCTTTAGCTCAAAGGGTTGGACCAGATGATTTTTGGGGTCCCTTCCCACCTGGGATAGTGTTGGTGTGAATTGCGAGCCCACCCCGGCTCTGGCTTCTGCCCCTGAGGCGCTTTTGGGCTAAAAAAGCAGCTTTTAAGGAAGCATCTGGTCATACCTTTCCTCGGGCTCTCGTTCTAACGTTTGAATCCTTCGCAATTATATCATTTCCAGGTCTTGCCGGCTGTTTTTGTCGGCCGTTTCTTTCCCGTATCGGCCTCCCTGCAGCTTCCTACTCCGTTATGATATTTATATATATCTTTATTTTAACGCGTGCACCAACGCGGGGCGTCACGCTGGCATCCAGGACTGGGTCTGTGGTTGCGTGCCCTTGTGGGGTGGGTTTTTTTGTCTTTGATAATTGAGCTTGCAACAGCGAGCGCTCGTTATTAACAGCAACAGAAGGAGGCGGCGGATTCCCCTGGGCTGACTTTGGTTTGCGGTAACCGAAGGGCCGGATCCTGCTGTCCTCACCCGCCTGGTGCTTACGGTCAGGACAGCGCACGGGTAAATCCCGTTCGTTACAGTTCCTTCTGCCCAAATCTGGGGGCAAATTGGAGAGCGGGCTGGGACAGCGGCGAGAAGCTGCTGTTTGTCTTTGAATTTAAACTTCTCTCACGATGCCGCCGGCCCCGTGTGTGTTTTAGGATTGCTGCAAATCTCTCTCATCAGAAATTTCTGTCTCTCCCGGCAGCTCGCCTCTTTGCAATATTAAAAAGTTGATCCTTGTTCTCTTACCTTGCCAGATTATTCCTTTCTCTTAAATCTGATTAATCTTCTTCTTAAGCGGAGTGGGAAGAAGAAGAGGAAGATCTTGAAGATAATGTAAAATCCAGGGGAGAGCGTTCCTAATCAAATTCACGCGAATTAATAAAGCAGCAACTAGAGGGTCGTATCTGAAGCTCTGCTTTCAATGGTTTCAGAAGAGGCCGCAGATTAGAAGCGAGCAGTTTGGTTATATCACAGGAGATATCGCTCCCAGATGCTTAAACCTTTTACGGGGCCGCGACGTCGAGCATCTGAGAGGTTTACGGGGAGGTGTCGGGAAAGCTGCTGACATCGCCGGGCGCGGGAGGGAGCGGAATGGCTCGCAAAGATCACCCGTGTTTGGCTTCTCCGGGGTGAAAATAAAATCAGTGTTGGGGGCGGGTTCGTTTTCCATATCCCATAGACGTGAGCCTTTTGATATCTGCGGAGTCCCGGTTGGCTCTGGCGAGGGGTTTGTGGGACGATAAGTAGAAGACAGGGCGAGCTTCTCATCCGTTACCTGATGGGAACCGGGAGGAACATTCTTCTTTCAAAATTACAGGGCTTGGTTGCCCAGAGTGACTGTGTTGGAGCTTCAGGGTTCGCACCAGTCAAGGAATTTCTCCTAAAACCCCATCAGTTTTGTGTGTGTGTGTTCTGGGCAGCTCGGTAAAGGGAACGGGCGGCGGTCGAGGTGGCGTCTGTCGGGATCTGACTGGTTTGGATATAAGGAAGAGGTGAGTTAGCAGCAGTTTCACGTGTTGTAAAGGAGTGAGATGGAGGGAGCCAGTGTTCGGTCGGTCTGCAGGTAGAAGTTCAGAGAAAGCGCTTGATGAGGGTTCATCAGCTGCCGGGAGGTGCCACATGACTGAGAGGACCAGCACGATCGTGTTTTCCCTCCCGCCTCACGCAATCCTGTGATTATTGCTGTCATGTAACAACATGACATTCCTTTTTTGGTTTCTCTTTACACCGAGCTATCCGAGAGCGCGCTTCATTCCAACTTTGTGGGGTTCTAACCCTTCCCGGTCCTAATTTCTTGGGAAACCCTTTGCCTTTCCCTTGATCAGCTCCCGCCTCTTCTCTCTCGGTGTTTCGTTCAGTGGTTTACGCCTGGCTGGTGGTGGTGAAGCTGCCTGAGCGTTGCTCGTTGCCTGCTGACCAAACTAAAACCCCACCATAACAAACCCCAGGCAAAACAAACAAAAAGCCCAGAACTTATGGTGAGGAAAGGGAATTGAAGGTGTTCGCTGACCCACCTCGTGGTGTTGTAAGTGCTCGAGAATGGGACAGGGACGTGGATGGCTAGAGGTACTTTAGGGCGATTTAAGTTCGCACCGAGTTTATCTGCGCTGTGGCCTGAGTTTCACACTCCTTAGGCAGCATCTGGCAGGAGGAGAAGCATCGGTGTGGAGGAACCGAAGCATTGGATTCCAAAGTTGGCTTATTTTTGCAAGTGAAAGGTATAGGCCGGATTTTATTTAGAGTTTCAAATATATCCGTGGGTGAATTCAGAGGTAGGAGCTGATGGGTTCAGGGATTTTAGCATCTCGATGTGTTTTATAGAAAGAAAAATAATACAGATGTGCCTAAGGTGGAGATTTGGCTGGTGGGATCTGCAAGGGTCTCCTTCGTTTGCGCAAAGAAATCTGGGAGAATTCCATTCTCTAGTTCAATCTCATCATCCTTCGCTCACCAGGGTGTGCTGATCGCACTTTGGGAAGCTTCTCATGCCATCAGCCGTGGGCGCATCGCTCTTGCTGCCCTGCCTCCCCTCGCTCTGTGGCTTTCTGATGCTCCTTGGTTATCGCATTAAGTTACACCATCGTATTACGAGCTTTGAAGTCCCTTTGCTAAATTTTGAGGGAGTCAGTGTGGCCCTGGCAGCGGAAGGAGTTGCTTTCTTGAATAACGTGAGGTACGGAATCTTCTTGGAGAAAAATAAGCTGTGATGAGCCCGCCCGTTGATACCTCTGTCAGTTATTTGCGTTACCTCTCTAACCAAGTCCTGAAATCCCCGTTCCGATGCGTTCGCAGGCTAAAGAGTGCAATGGCGTCAAGGCTCCGATCGACACCAGCAAACCCAACCCCAACGAGGTGGAGTTCGACAACCTCTACTTGGACATGAACGGTATCATTCACCCGTGTACGCATCCCGAGGACAAGTAAGGCCGTTCTCCTGCCTCTTTACAAACGGGACTCCCTGGCGGCGTCGCGGGTGTTAAACCAAACGCTCTGCCTTTCAGGCCGGCGCCCAAGAACGAAGATGAGATGATGGTTGCGATTTTTGAGTACATTGACAGGATCTTCAATATCGTAAGGCCGAGGCGGCTTCTGTACATGGCGATAGATGGAGTGGTAAGCACCCGTGAATTTAGTTCCTGTCGATTGATGATTTTAGTTCCTGGTTAGCGACTATTTGTAAAATCAGCAGGGGCGTTGGAGGAGTAAAGCTTGTCTTTCTCCGTACCTGATCCTCCCCTCCCCTCAGTCTCACCTCCCCAAAACAATGAACTGAAAGGAAGCGATTGTCCAGACGCAATATCAGAAACCAAGCGTTACGATACTTCTTTTCAGGCTCCCCGTGCGAAAATGAACCAGCAGCGGTCGAGAAGGTTCAGAGCTTCCAAGGAGGGCATGGAAGCTGCTGAGGAGAAGCAAAAAATAAGACAAGAGATTCTGGCAAAAGGTAGGTTTTAAAAGTCACCCTGCTCGTTTTGAATGCTTCAGTGGGGCTTAGAAAAAGGGACATCTTGCTTAGCAAGTGTTTGTGTAACCCGGTTTGTGAGCCCGAGTGACTAGATGGTGGAAACAAAGGGGCGAATACATAAGAAAAATCATCTAATGTTTTATCTCTCGTAGCAAGCTTAGACTCTTCGAGATTTCTTTCAGCCTTTTGACAGAATAGGCAGTGAAATCACTTTCCTGCAGTGACAGCGTGTGTAAATGTACTCACACCTTCTGTTAAGGTGGAGATAATATAGTGGTAAGGGCTGTTTCGGTTTGGTTTGAACGTAACTCCTGTGAAATGTTTCCGTTGCTCTAGGTGGCATTCTTCCTCCAGAAGAAGTGAAGGAGAGATTCGACAGCAACTGCATTACCCCGGTAAGTCATCTTGTGCTCCAGCCGGCAATCGCTGGCCTCTGAGCGGAGGTTTAATTTCTTTTCCTCCCTCGCTTTTTAGGGAACCGAGTTCATGGACAATCTCGCCAAATGTCTCCGCTATTACGTCGCCGACCGCTTGAACAGTGACCCCGGCTGGAAAAATTTGACAGTAAGTTTCATGCGCTGACACTTGAGGAAAATCAAGGTGATCTGTTAGGCTGGGGTTGGGATATGATTGAAGAGCATAAATACCACAGGCTCGTCTCATCCGCTGGCACCGCGCGGTTGTTAATGACAGGCCAACTGCTGGGGCTGCAGAGACATCTCATCGTGCCGACACCGTCTAACAGCGCCGGTTGTTTTGATTTCCTTGAAGAGCAATGAGGAGATTTGATCATAGAAGCCACAATTTGATGTAATGGAAGGCAGGGGTTTAGGGATACTGGTTTTTTTCCCTTTGTGGGAAAAGCATCCCAGTGCTTCGTGCATGTGTTCTTTTCCCTTTTTCTGTTTCTAACTCGTTCACTACCTCAGGTAGGCTGCGTTGTGGCGGATAACAGTAGGTGACAGGCAGCAAAAATAACACGTATCAGCTTCGTTGCCTTTCCGGACTTTGAAATTCTCTCCTCCTGTGCCCCACCGCTCCAGTCCCTGCGCCTTGTGTGTCTGGCAGCCCCGTGTTTGCTCTGCACGAGGGGGCAGAGCCGTCGCTCCTCTCGGCCGGCGCTGTCTGCTTTCCTCTCCACAAGCTGACTGCTAAAGTGCTCTAATTAGAAGGCGGTTGACTCTGCTTAATTCCCTCCGTCAGACACAGGGGGGGTTTATAAACGCTAACGCTCGCCTGGACGTCAGCGTGAGGAAGCGTAGGATCTGATAATGTGTTAATGGATCTACCAGCTTACGAGATCTGAAGGGAAGGGGGCACCCGTCTGCTTTATCTGCTAGTATTTATGTCTGTATTTATTAGGGTAAATTTAAAATTTGATCATTTATTAGGAGATTTCACATGTCTTAGTTAATGACGCGATGGTTTCAGTGGTGTTTGGATCAAATATGTCTGCTCCATCCGAGAGCTAATAGAGACATTAAGGTCTATTCGTGAGTTCCAGACTGAAATAATTCCATTTGGAATCGCGATATTTTGCTTAAAACTACAGGTGAGGGTTTCAAGTATTCATAAATAGGATTCAGTGTCTGAACCACGAAGTTATTTATTTATAAGTTGTTTACGAAACGTCAATATTTTGCAGGTTATTTTGTCCGATGCCAGTGCTCCTGGTGAAGGTGAACATAAAATCATGGATTACATCCGAAGACAAAGAGGTGAAGTTCAAATACCCGCCACCGTTTTGTTTTAAATCAAGGCAGCGTCGGTAATCCTTTATTTTATGTGACCTTGGCTGACTAAATATTGTTTTCTTTTGCACAGCTCAACCAAACCATGACCCAAACACTCACCACTGTCTGTGTGGTGCTGACGGTGAGTTCTCCTTTACCAGCAACGTGTCCTTTGCGCTGGCCTTTGTCCATGGGGTGGGGTTGGGCTGTAGTTTTTAGGCTTTCGCTCGTACCTGTGTAAATAATCCCGTGTATTTGGTAGTTTCTGAAAGCTCCGTGTAATACACGGGGAAAGATCCAGCGCTGTCCGTAGCTGAAGGGCTGACTTTCCCATCGTTGTTCTTTCCGGGTGGTTTGTGGATACGCGCAGCTCTGCGCTCGCACTTGCCTAAGGTCGAATGTGCTTGGCTTTTAAACTTGCTTTAAAAAAGAAATAAAGGCTTCGTAATGTTTATCCTTCATTGCATTTTATTCCTCTCCTTCCGTAGCTGATCTGATTATGCTCGGGCTAGCCACACACGAACCAAACTTCACCATAATTCGGGAGGAGTTTAAGCCGAATAAACCCAAACCCTGCGCGCTTTGTAACCAGATGGGTCACGAGGTGAAGGATTGCCAGGGTTTGCCCAGGGAAAAACAAGGCAAGGTAAGAATTTTGCCGTTTCTAGGAATTCTTCTCATCTCTGAGATAGTTCGTGTTTTAAGGAGATCCTCAAGTTGTTCTTGCCGTTGGTTTTGGCTGAAACGCTGTAAATTACACTACTGGAATTACTCAACTGTCCTGTTGTATAGTTAAAAATGGTACTCGTAGCACAAAAATTTTGCCAAACGGAACCTCCTCACGTGGGGTGTTTTGTTGGTGTGGTTGGGGGTTTTTTTCACTGGTGAGAGAAAATAATCGGTAACTTACGACACGCAAAGTAGCAAAATTCTGGATAAACTGTTCTTGTACCACCTCTTACCTCCTCTCAAATGGAGCTGGAGAAACTTCAAGGTGAGCTCGGACGTCTCACAACTCTTGCTTTTCTTCTAGCACGACCAGTTTGCGGACACGCTTCCTATGGCCGAGCAAGAATTCATCTTCATCCGACTGTGCGTTTTGCGAGAGGTACGTCGAAGGGGTTCATCTGCTGTAGGTAAAAAACGCTTTTAAACTCCACGCGCAGCATTTCCTCACGTCCCTTTTCCTTCTGCCCTCGTGCGTTGCAGTATTTGGAAAGAGAGCTCACTATGGCCAGCCTGCCCTTCACTTTTGATTTTGAGAGGAGCGTCGACGACTGGGTCTTCATGTGCTTCTTTGTGGGAAACGACTTCCTTCCTCATTTGCCGTCGTTGGAGATCAGGTGGGTGGGAATAGATACTCTCCTGTCCTACCAGTCTACCTCGTGCGGTTTGAAATAAGAGTCTCCTGCTGTTCTTTTCTGTTTTTTTTTATTAGGGAGGGAGCGATCGATCGCTTGGTGAACATATATAAAAACGTGGTGCACAAAACCGGGGTAAATATTTGTTTCGCCTTTTCCTTTAAAAATATCTCTTTGCTGCAAAGGTGGGCTTGGGTTTCACCTCTGTTATTTTCCGGTTCGCAGGGGTACCTCACTGAAAGCGGGTTTGTCAACCTGCAGCGGGTCCAGATGATCATGTTGGCTGTCGGAGAGGTCGAAGACAGTATTTTCAAAAAGAGAAAAGATGACGATGTAATTCTTTATTTCATTTGTTCGATGCATTCTCGGAGTTTGGTTTTAATCCCGTGTGTTACTGTTAGGCTGTGGCACTCCTTGAAGAGGACAAAAAGCAAACTTCAGGGGTTTTTGTTAGAATCTCTCCATACTCAAAGAAGAATTGGGCGCTTCCAGTCAGTTTTCTTTCCCTGAACAGCGAGGCCGGTTTTGTGGTTGTTATCCAAAGAACAGCAAAATGAAAGCTGTGAGCGCTGTTCCTGCCTGCAGCTTTTTGAGTAGCTGCTCTGAAAACCAGAGGAGGAATTGTTTGGGTTTTTGCCACAACCTATGGGAGCGGAAGCCACGAGCAGGGATGAACTGTGAAATTTGAATTTCAAGGGCATTCCAGTTCTTGTCTTGAACCACCTTGGGTCAAGTTTTCCATTCCCATGGCCCAGGAGTAAGAAATACCTTTCCCTGAGCCTCTTCTTTTCCTGTTTCTGGAACTTTAATGACTCTTCTACTTTTTTATTATTATTATATATTTTTTTGGTGCAAGGGCAAGGAGCTTGTGTCCTTTGATGCTGCTGTCACCTTGAAGTAAGGCTGTTGCTAAACTTAGGAGGTGCTGTAAAGCCATTACCAAAATTGTGGGGCTTTGAATACACAGCTGCCTTTTTACCCCATAGGTTTTCAGGGTAGAAAATTCCATTTCCGTTGGATTCACGGGCGCAAGGATTGGCCTATGTTGTATTCAGAACGTTACATAAATACCTGATGGCCTTCTGATCAGTAGAGTATTATAAATGAAATACTTTTCAAGAAATCTGTATGTTTGACTGACTTTATTTCTCTGCCTTCTCTTTTTTAGGATAACTTTAAAAGACGACAGAAAGAAAAAAGAAAAAGGATGAAGGTAAAATGAGTTCCTTTCACAATGCCAAAGCCAGCAGGATTTAAAATGCATACCAGGGCTTTCAGCAGATGCAGTGGGCGAAACCACCGCTGTAATTATGGTGGTTTCTGGCCTCTGTAAACGATTTTAAAGGGTTTTTCTTCCCAGTAAGTTAGATAAAGTCCCGCTTCCCCAGAAAAATGCCTTTCCGACCACATAGGAAGAACACAGGCACAAAATGCAGGGTTGGTTTGGGTTTTTTTTCTTTAAGGGTCTTGCTTGTAAGTGTTGTGTCTGGTTGCGATTGCTAAACGTAGCTAATTCAAGCCGAACCAAGGAAATTCTGCTTGTTTTATATACCCTGTTAATCTGTTTGTTGTATGAGCGCATCGTGGTCGCGCCGCTGTGGAGATTACGCAGCTTCTCCAGTATCCTTACGTGCGTTTATCTTTTAGAGGGATCAGCCTTCTTTTATCCCTGGTGGACAGTTTTCCCCTCAAGCGCTGGGCAATCGATCTAGTCCTCAGGCAATCAGCAACCCTCGACAGGCCGCCTTTGAGATGAGGATGCACGACAGGCAGAACTCGGTGAGTAGGTGTCGGAAGGTCTTTACGCGCAGAAGGGGAAACCATCACGTGCCCGGGTTACTCCGCGCACCTTTTTCTCTACCCCATCAAGCTTTCTTGAAAAAGCAGATGCCAAGAAGTGTATTTTCCGAGGAGGTGCCTCTTCGTAGCCAGTTTTGGTAGGACTACTTGAATCAAATAGCGTTCTTCAACAAGCAGGATCGTACCCGATACAAAAATAAATACTTCTGGGGGCGCAAGCGTGAGGCGAATGTACTTTCCAAAGCGTTGCTTGTCGCTGGGATGGGGAGAAGCTCAGATGGAGCTTTTGGAAAGGTATTAGAAAGTGAGGGAAAACTGGAAGTAAGTCGAGTGCTCTGTTAGAAGTCTTGATTGTTAACTTTAAATAACAATTAAGGCAAGTATTTTCTCTCTGGGCGTGAATCTTCATACAAACAGTGAGCAAATTACAGGTCCTTCTTGTCATTGGCTTGTGTGTTCTATCTCTTAGCTTTAAACAAATACAAAATGCTTTTTCAAACTATCATTTCTGCTATTCATCCCTTTTAATCTTTGAAGCTTTGGCACGTGCATTAAGCAAATCAATTCCTTTGGGGAGTGGAAGAAGCTCCTTTTAGGCTGTAATACTAGAACAGATAAATTTGAAAGGTGTTTGAAAGACCAGCTGTGAAGGGACTTGGGGTGTTTCTGCCCGTTCCGAATGACAAGCAGCATTTTGACAGTAGCCTGCACAGGCGTTTTTCGCTGCTGCTGTGAAATCAGGCCGTAATATAGTGAACAAGGTTGTATTCCAAAACAGAAATACATCCCAAATGGCACGTTTTATCGGTTCATACTGTCTGGTTTATCACATCGTTTCCTGGTGCCTGTACAACACACGCTTCTTCCTCCCTGTCAACAACCGCGTCGTAACACAAAGATCACAGAACCTCAGAACGTTAGGGGCTAGGAGGGACCTCCAGAGGTCATCTAGGTGTTCTTCTTTCCCTCCGCTACTCGACTCGCTGCTTTAAGGGTTGCATAGCTTTCACCACGAGTTTTTGGGAGCAGGAAATAATGTGTGTGATTATCACAAAGCTGTTCCTTTTACCTTGAGTTTAGAATGCCCCATAGCCCTCTTCCCTCCCTCCCTCTATTTATCTGTAATAATTCTGACCCTAGACAACTTCATCATCTCCAAACACCAGCCTCACTCCCGACGGCAGCCCGTCCCTGGCAGGAGGAATTAAGCGCAAAGCCGAAGACAGTGACAGCGAACCCGAGCCAGAGGATAATATCAGGTGAAACCATTTTATTTTTTTTTGTGGTAGCACTTTGTTAGCAAATTGCTGAAATAGATGCAGTCTAATTAATGCCATTTAGCTCAGAGCGGCAGCGCCTTCCAGTGCTTCTCTATGATCTTTTTATCCACCGGTAATTAACGTGGAGGGTTAGAATGCTCAGTAAATTCCGGTGAGATGCGTAAGCTCGAGCTGTTAAACCTGAGTATCCAGATTAGTATGCGCGCGGGTTCCCAGCCGCCGAGCCGCTGCTCCCTCTGAGACCGGGCGCTAGATTGGCGAGACATCGGCCGCTCCGCTCTGATTATGTGAGCAGAATGCCGCTGCTTCCCCTGGAATCCTCGAGCTGTTTAACCCGTAAAATTCGGTTATTTATCTCGACTGCCACGACGTGTTCTCCTCCATCTTTGATTTGTGGCAGGCCCGGTTTTGTCTAGGACGAGTTCTTTGAATGTCGTAGGATGGCTGATTCCCGGATGATTAAGGGATGGGAATTTTATGGGGATTAACTGACAGCAGATTACCAGCGAGACTGTGTTTATCGAAGGTTTAAATCAAACCGTCGACCTGTGAGCCAAGGCTGCAGATCCTTACAGTGTTTCGTTGAGGGTTCTGATCAGTGCAACCGGTGGGTTTTTGTTCTCCATGGAGTCAGGGGACGTAGGTGGACGTGGGAAAACTATCAGGGTTACTTTGTTGGGAAGCGTTGATCACTGGTGTCCAGCACTGTGGTGACATCGAGCCCATCAGATCTTCCAGGATCAGGTTTTCTAGCTCTTGATCTCATTTTCTTCCTTGCCTGGGCAGATCTGAATGGATTGATCTTTATTTTTTTCTTAACTGATTAAGCAGAATTTTTCTCCAAAATCGGGATAAATTTTCACGTTGCTTTCCATTTGAATTTCAGCAGAGTTTCTAAAGGAAGCTTTCACGGTTTTATAGCAGCGAGTGCGAATGAACCGTGGCGAGTAGCGATGGTTTTGTCAAGGGGTTGGTATTTCCAAGCAAATGGAGATGCTACGTTTTTATCCGCAATTATTTAAGCTGTTTTGCAGCTCGGAATGTTTATTCAGATCCTTTTCCGAGTGGAAGATAGTTTTATGCGTCTCGTTGTGAGTGAAAACGACGGCACAAATCCACCAGGTGCGACAGAATGGTTCGCAAAAGATACGATTTGTGTTGAGAATGACTTGAAAGCTGGAGCAGAGAGTTCTGGGCAGCTGGCAGGTTGGGGGTTGTGAGCTTGTGGGGAAGGGGTTTGAAGTGAATGCAAGTGTCTGGCTCCTCGGGGCGATGCTCAGAGCCTGCAGGGGTTCTTGACTCTGTCCTTCAAGACTTGAGCGTGAGTAGCTCTGTCCTTGCCCGCCTGGCTTTCCGAAGCTCTTGAAAACATCTCTTGGTTTCTCTACCTCGGCATCGGTTGGAATCACCTTTGAACTAACACGGGGCGGCTTTTTTAGTATCCCTCGTACTGGGCAACTGTCCCGAAGCAGAAGCAAGGGAAGATCCGTCTTGCAGCACCGGAAGGGTGCGTGGCTCGTGTGAAAAAGCATCAATTGATCTTTGCTCGCTCTCAAAGGCTTCCTGCGCTGTATTTACCGCTCCGGGAGATTCTGACAAGCGCGAGTTGGAGCTGACCTCCCAGGTCACTCGCGTGCTTCAGATTCCGCGTGTAATTCAAAGCGACCGCAACCTCTGTGGAAAGGGATCTCGCGCGATGGGGTGATCAAGGCTG
>WEIS01055358.1:0-12430 GCA_013389965.1 Todus mexicanus | reverse complement strand
CCCTTTATGTATTTAGAAACATATTTCTAAACAGTTTGTAGGTTATATCCTAAGCTCACCTCTGTTAAGAAGAAGAAACAGCTGGAAGGGAAGGTCTCTCTTTAACAGAAAAATCTTAGCTTCCTCCCATTATTTTTTTTGCTAATTTAGAGAAACATGAGGACAGACGTGAAAAAGAATAGCTTTTTAAACCTTCTAAGTCTGATGGAAGAAATGACGTCCTATGGGGTGCCTGGAGGAACAGATGCTCACCCAGCTGCTGCTGACAGGGCTAAAGACTAATCTGCTGGGGAACCTCTTCCCTTCCTTCCCTGGCTGCAAAAGCACTCCTCAAGTGGCTCATTTATCTCTGGTTTGGATTTTCTTTCTCTATCTCTCCTTGCTCCCCTCCCTCTGCTCCGTCACACTTTCCGAAGCATAGTAAACTCTTTATTTCCTTCTCTCATGAATTTTACTGCTGGCTTTCATCACTCCGTGTGGCAGTGCACTGGTATCAGAGAACATCCGAGAATGCCTTACATTTCTCTGAGGCTGTCTCCAAGTCGCCCTGCTAACATTTATCCCCTTCCCCTTCCTCCTCTTCCTATCTGACTCCAGCTGTTCTTTCACCTAGAAAAGCTGAAAAGATACTGCTGAAGACCCAAAGCCTAGGATTTCTGACTTGGCTGTCATGCCACTTACTCAAACTTCAATCATTTCTTTGTCAGCGAATCTTCTGATAGAGGGGTTTTACTCAGCAGAATCAGGAAAACAGCAGTTATCCCAGATTATCTCTGCATTATGCTTATGCTGCTCCATCTCCTCGAGTGATGCAGTCTAGGCTGTTCCTTCATTTAAGGTTCTTCAAAGAGAAGAGAGGAAAAAAGAATTTTAAAAAAATATTAAAAAAAAGAAGAATGCTGCAAAACCCAGAGGCCAGGTAAAAATTTCCATTTTCCAGACAGTGTTGGCTGCATTTCTGTCTTTCAAGCCTGCACAAGTTCTGCTGACAGAGTAGTGATTGAGCTGGGTGCAAAGAAGATGAAGAATTTCAAGGTGTTAAAACAATTTAAATCCTACCTGATGGAAAAGAAGGCAAAGAAAAAGAAAGGAAAAACATTTTTAAAGAAAGTTTTGTTTCCAGTAAGTGAGCTAACTTTTCCGTTTCACCAAGCATGTCATGCCTTTCTGTTTAAATCACTGTGAAAAGTGGATGTGCCCATCTGGGTTCAATAATTTCGGTGGCTCCATCATGCTGATATCAGTGGCATCATGCTGATGTCAGCTGGTTTAGTGTTGCATAACATTTAAAGACAAGCTGGGGATATATGGAGGTTTTCATACAATCTGGATTCTGAGGGAAGGGTTGCCATCCAGAAGGACCTGGGCAGGCTGGAGATGTGGACCCATGCCAACCTCATGAAGTTCAAGAAACTTGGGGAAGGGGTTTTTTTCAAATGCTTGTAGTGGCAGGGTGAGGGGTAATGGTTTGAAACTGAAAGGGGGGTATTTAGACTAGATATTAGGAAGAAATTATCTACAGTGAGGGTGGTGAGACACTGGCACAGGTTGCCCAGGGAAGCTGTGGATGCTCCATCCCTGGACGTGTTCAAATCCAGGTTGGACGGGGCCTTGAGCAACCTGGACTAGTGGGAAGTGTCCCTGCTGTGGCAGGGGGGTTGGAATTAGATAATCTTGAAGGTCTCTTCCAACCTAAACCATTCTATGATTCTTTACTCCATAACTAAAAAAAAAGTCTGAAGACAGGAACTAACACTCTCAAAATCAGAAGAAGTAGATCTTCATCAAAAGATTACAAATAGCATCCTAAATTTCTAATAACCTCCTGAAGAAAGAAGCCTGATCCTATTATAAATGTGAAGTATCTGGTGAAATCTTGTTGAAGACGGTTTCAATACAAGACCATTATAGGAAATAAGCCCCTGAATAACTGGAAAGATTAGTTGCAAATTTATTCAGCAGCTTTTATTTCTGAGAAGATTATGATCCTGATATTTCAAAGGTGTTGCAAAAGACTGGAGACAAACTCATGCTGGAAATCACAGCTTTTGAAATGACAAGTGGCATTTCTCAGACTTCTGGGAGATGGCAGGCACTGCTGTAGATGAAACAACAACAGATCCTGTCACACTAGCAGGTGGTTAAAAGCAGAGCTAAACAGTGAAAAATTTGGAAAGTGTTACAAAATCACTGACTCAGTGGAAGAATTATTGCAATGATAAGGTGTAGATTAAGATCTGAAGTCTTCATGTTCTGATACTCCACTGGACTCTCTTTCCCCCAGGCTACCAGGATGTTATTGCTGTGAGCCTAAAATTTCGGAAGTGCTATTTTCCCAGCTGCTGTTCAACTCCATGGACAAGTAGGACTCCACTTATCCCACATTTCAAGGATTCAGATTCATAGAATGATTTAGGTTGGAAGGGACCTTAAAGATCATCTAGTTCCAACCCCTCTGCCATGAGTAGGGACACCCCCCACTGGACCAGGTTGCTCAAGGTCCCATCCAGACTGGCCTTGAACATGTCCAGGGATGGGGCATCCACAACCTCCCTGGGCAACGTTTTCCAGTGTCTCACCACCCTTACTGTGAAGAATTACTTCCTGACATCTAGTCTAAACCTACCCTCTGCCAGCTTGAAACCATTACCCCTAGTCTTATCACTACCAGTCCTTGGAAATAACCTCTCCCCAGCTTTCTTGTAGCCCCCTTCAGGTACTGGAAGGCCGCTAGAAGATCTTCCAGAGCCTTCTCTTCTCCAGACTGAACAACCCCGGCTCCCTCAGCCTCTCCTTGTAGTAGAGGTGCTCCAGCCCTCTGATCATCCTTGTGGCCTCCTCTGGACCCATTCCAACAGTTCAATGTCTTTCTTGCGTTGGGGGCTTCAGAATTGCACACAGTGCTCCAGATGGGGTCTCAGGAGAGCAGAATAGAGGGGGAGAATCACCTCCCTTTACCTGCTGGTCATACTCCTTTTGATGCAGCCCAGGATGTGATTTGCCTTCTGGGCTTCAAGTGCTCATTGCTGGCTCATGTTCAGTTTACTGTTGACCAACAACCCTAAGGCCTTCTCCTCTAGACTGCTTTCAATCCATTCTCAACCCTGCCTGTATTTGTGCTTGTCATTGTCCTGACCCAGGTGCAGGACCTTGTGCTTGGCTTTGTTGAAGGATGGATATTTGGTAAATAGAATGAGGTATTTCGGCTTGCTTGGCTCTGTGATGGAATATGAAAAGAAGAGCAGGCAGAATATAAATGAGAACTTCACCTGAGTTTATATAAAGATTGGGTTTAAGGTTCACAACAGAAAGACATGTGATGGACTTGCCTTTTGCACACTTCTCCTGATTCAAGCTTCTTTAAGGTACATGCAGACATCTGCAGTTTCTCTCAGCTGGACAGAAATGTCATTTTATTGCCTTTATTATGATTAATGTAATTATATATTGAGGCTCTTGCTTTCCCGCCAGTCTTTTCTATGCCTTAGCGTGTTGCCTGCCACATTACACCACGTTGCATGATATTACATAACAAAATGTTCCTATGCTAATTCAAACATTTTAAAAGCATTGTTATGAAACCCCAGTCTTATTAATTGTCTTCATTGATATCAAAAACGTCAAGAACTAAACAGTGGTTAAGAATACGAAGCGGTGAAATAATACATATAATCAGGTAGAGTCTGCATTTGGCCTGATTCAAAATAGTAATTAAAAAATATTTCACACTGTAATAAGCCTTTAGCCTTTTGAATAGTTACCTGTGATTAATTCTATGTGTAGATTTTCATTTTATTCCTCTTTATTTTCTTTTACAGTAAGGGTGGTGAAACACTGGAACAGGTTGTCCAGAGAGATGGTAGACGACCTGTCCCTGGAAACATGTAAGACCAGATTGAATGATGTTCTGAGCAACCTGTTCTAGTTGAAGATGTTCCTGCTCCCTGCAGGGGAGTTGGACTAGATGACCTTTAGAGGTCACTTTCAACCCCAAACACTCTATGATTCTATTTTGTGATTCTATGCTTTATATTCTGTATTTTTATATGGGTGAATGAAAGTCATGTGCAAGTGTTTTGATGTGGGGTTTTTTGTGGGTTTTTTGTTTGGTTGGGGTTTTTTTTTGTTTGTTTTTTCCCATTTATTAGCTCTTGAATAGAGAATGTGGAGATAATCAAGTGATAATTTCATACTAGGAAAAACTTCTACTGTAACACAGATCTCCATCACCTACCACCAGCAGAAGTTGCTGTTTCTCCCTTTCTTCTCTTCCTTTTCTTTTTTGGCATAGAGCCTCCATGAGCATCCAGAGTTCAACCAGCAGATGCTACTGGGGCAAACCTGAGAAAATCTTTTCTTTGGCCACTTGTTGGCAGACTCTGTACAGCAGTAGAGGATTATTCTTTACGCTTCATTGCCACAGTGATCTGAGCCAACAGGAAGCAGAGCAGACTTGCAGGGCTTGAGCTTAAAAAGACTGGAGAAACTGTGCTGACTACACAGGGTTTTGCGCTCCTGAGCTCCAGCTGATGAGCAGAGGACCTTTGCCATGTCACTCAGTCACCTTGCAGGAGATACACGAGTAGGCGAGAGCTGCAACAAGGCTGCAGACAGCCCTGGCACGTGCCACTGAGGTTCTGGTTGTATTTTGTATAAAGGCTGATTGTGTCCTTCTGGAATCTTGCAATTAATTTCCCTTTAATGGCATCATATTTAATTTTCTCGTATGAACTTTAAGCACTTCATCTGGAGCTAATCAGGCAACACTTTCATCGGACAGCTTAAAGCACAGCTGAAAACTAAGATTTAGTGCCTGCTTTTTAATTAGTCTAATATTTGATGCTTTGATAATGAGGGGAAAATGGGTTTGATTTTTGCGCCTGGGCACAATGGTAAGTAAATTTAGGGGAAAAACACAAGGTGCTGGATCTGATAGCCTGAGAAATGTAAGGCCACAACAGTTCTGTGCCCCAGGCCTAATCAGTCGTAAGACTGCAGATGCATTCCTAATGGGCACATGCACGCAGAACACACACATACCACCAGACATATATGTATATACATATCTGGTCATATAGGTCACAGACAGACACACAGAACACTCAGATGAGCACAGATGGCACCAAAAGACTCATCTTGCCCCTGCCTCTGGCTGAGAAGGATGGAGATCCACTAGTAGGAATATATATGTGCATGTACAAAGTATATCCAGCCAATAACTCATCTCAAACATTCAATCTGCCCAGTAGATGCGCTGGATCCCAATTTCCCCAGTTACTGACTCCTGAACGTATGAGTCCTGAAGCCTCCTCTGGTTGCTAGTACAGACTCTCACACACACACAAAGACATAAGACTCACCTCTAGAAACCCCAGACCCTGCCATACTTCTGTCAGTTGACAGTGGATCTCCACTGTCCAACATCCATCAGATCTTGCCCTATCTCCCAGACAAGGTGCTGGTGTGGGTGCAGAGGAAGTAACAAAGTTAGTAAAGGGCATGGAGAATAAACCTGATGAGGAAAGATTGAAGGAGCTGGGACTGCTTAGTGTGAGGCAGAGGAGGCTGAGGGGAGACCTCATGGCTCTCTCCAGTTCCCTGAAGGGACATTGCAAAGAGGTTGGTGCTGGGCTCTTCTCCCAGGGAATTAGCGCTAGAACTAGACGGAATGGTTCCAAACTACAACAGGGGAGGGTTAGACTAGATATTAGGAAAAAAAAAATTACAGCAAGAGTAGTCAGCGCCTGGAATAGGCTGCCCAGGGAGGGGGTTGAATCTCCATCACTGGATGTGTTTAAAGGGTGTTTAGATGTGGTGTTGGGGGAGATGGTTTAGGGGTGAACTTTGCAGAGTCGGGTTGAGGGTTGGACTCGATGATCCCAAGGTTCTTTTCCAGTCTCAATTCCATGATTCTATGAATTTGCTCACTAGCTAGTTGGGCTTGACCCTCACTCGCCACCACATGCTTACTCTCACAGCCACACTCATTCCAGTTGCTATGCTCAGCTGCCACCATAGACGCGGAGGACATAGCCAGGGAAGGGTACCAGTCATCCAGCTACTTAGAGATAACCAGTCTATTTTGTCTCTTACCCCTCTATTTTTCCACACTGATTCCTCCTTAAATCATCTAAAGCCATCCCTTCTTCTGCAGTTGTTTCCTTCCCTAAATCCTATTAGTCTTGTGCAATCCAAAAACGCTCTTCCCTTGCATCTCATCACATGCCCCACATTTCTAGACAATGACCCCAATTCAAATGATGCTTTGGAGTTGACCGCCCGTGGTGGGTTTCATTCCTGGTTGTGAGGATGTCCCAGAATCTTGGTTCTCTTTTGTTAATTTTCATCATTGCAGAGGGGAAACCTGAAAATGTCAACTCTAGAAATGTGGCAATAAAAGGAACAAAGGTATAGACTGTTGAAGAAAAACCCTGTTCTTTTCACACCTCACCTTTTCAATTCTTTTCCTCAGTATAATCAGCTCTCCAGACTTCATGCACCATATCAAGGAAAAACAATGGAAGAGATGAGTGTGAAAAGAATAGGTTTGGGTTTTTTTAAATCAATCTATGCCTTTGTCCCTTCTGTTGCCACATTTCTAGACATCTGACAGTTTTCAGGTTTCCTTTATTTCAAATAACTTCCTAATTATTTAAAAAATTGCAGCTGACTCCAAGGGCAAACAATTCAAAAGCTGTGAGGGAAAACTTACTCTGAGGTATAAAAATAACAGTTTATTTCAGCTGGAAATAAAGAAAGAGTGCTGAGGAAGGGAAAAAAGGAACCATTTTCATAATTCACTTCAGAACACGTAAGCCGAAGCCCCAAATTCTCTCAACCTTCCAGTTTGACGTTCTGTAGTTACAGCCCTCAGTGGAACTATATAATCAGCATTTATGCCTAACATACAGAAATAACATTTCGAGGCAGAACATGGAGTAGTAAAAGCATTTTCAAAGCTCAGTAAATACTAAACAGCTCCTTACACTCAAGCTGTTGTTCGTGTTTCTACAAACCCTTAAGAACATCTTTTATTTTTCTCCTAATGGCAAGTGGTGTCTAATGATGACTTGACTTCAAGGCACAGAAGGTAGTTTAGATGCTGTTTACTAAAACCTTTCTTTTTAGCAAATCTGTGTTTTATAGCAAATGCTTGTGACAAACGCTGTCTCTTTGTCTGATTTGGAAAATGAATAACTTGCTAAAAATAAAGCTGAAAAACATGTGGCTCTGTAAGCATCACACCAGGAAAAACTACTATTCTAGTAAGCAACTTGTTTTCTAGAATTTCTGTTCCACGATCTGGCAAAGCTTGGTGTTAGTTAACATTTCTACTACGCTGGATGTCTACAAGTAGTAGATATTAATTTTTACAGGTTGAATCACTAAGGGATGAGCAACTCCACCAGACAGGTTTAATACCATATTTTTTTTCCCCTTATCTTCCTTTCTAAAGTACATTTCCCTTCTCCTCTTTCAATTAGATGGACGAAGCTATCACAATACATTTGCTAGATGTAAGAAATCAAGCAAATAATTATTAGGATATCTATCGAAATGTCAATAGAGCGCAACAGTTGTGGGACTTTCCATCTCAATTTGTTGTTTGAAAGGTGAATCTTAATAAAATATACCAACAAATAGAACATGTAATAGAAACTGACAATTGTGTCATACCTCTGCTAAGAGTAGCAGTAGGTGTTTTGACTTTTCTCATGTGGAAAAACTTGATCTCAGATTCAGCTTTTTCAGTGTGTAAGTATTTTATGATGTGCTATGTATAAAAATACAAGTCTAGCTTTCACATTTGACCTCTGGAAAGTGGTGATGCTCCTACTACTTACAGTTTCCTTGCATTGCTATTTTTCTTGGGGGACAATAAAAGGAGCTCAAAAGGCTCCTTAGCTGTGTTTTGTGTTGTTGTGGATTTGAGGAGGAGACAGAAGCTTGTTGGTGGCATCATTGTGTCTGTCTTCACAATCATTTACTTCAGTTCTAGGGAAATTGCATTACCCTGAAAACAACAAAGACCCAAATTGTTTCAGTGACATGCATTACGTGTTGAAGAAAAAAAAAATGAGTAAATATCTAGTCTGATCTTTTAAAACTCTGAAAACAAAAGGGTGTGTTTGTAGTTCTCTAAATTTCCCCAGATTGATGCCAGGAAAGGAAAATGTGCAATGAAGGTGATCTCATTTGGAAGTAACATCCCGGAGATCAGAGGCACCGAATTGCTTTCATCTCTGTCTACAATCCACTTCCTTTGAGAAACCACATATGTTCAAATAAAAACAGAGGCCAAATTAGTTTTGCGACAGCCGGTCCCCTGCAAATGTACATCATCTTCAAATACGTGTTGGAGAAGAGAGTTTAGATTTGTGTTTGTATCCTAATCCTCTCAGAATAACATCAGAATTATCCAAACACTGTCGCTGCCTCTAGGTTAAGTAACAGCTTCCAGACCTGAATACATCTGTCGGTGGCAGATTGCAGCTAACACCACGCAATTGGCACCATGCAGCTAGAGACTGATCAGAAAGAGCCAAGGGTTTTTGCTACTTAGCCCTTTCCTTTTTTTAGTTAATCAATTAATGTATACGTTAGAATAATAATTTAAAAAGTAGCATGGAACTTGCCTGCTTTGGATTGAAATAATCTGTGATTAGGACACACACCATTTTGCAGGTTTTTCTGTAGGTATCTACTGTAATTTTCCCAAAGAATAGAAAAATGTGTTTAAACTTTTTTTTTTTTTTCAATTCCACAATTGCTCCCTGCAAGATTGGTCTTTATTTTATAGAACAAAATTTATTACTGGACACATTTTTCAATCGACTGAATTCCCGCTGACAGCTAAAAATATTGGATGGCTGCTATTTCCGAAGTCATCTGCTTAGCTCAAGTATTTGGAGAGTTATCTACTGTCCTCCTACTTAGAGGCTTCCCTATGTCTAAATTAAGATTTCTCCTACACCTAAATCTGCCCATCAATGAGCAGTTGTTATTTGGCAGACAACTCACGTCAGGGGAAAGAAAAAAGCATAGTGGATGGGTATGCTTCTTTCAGCTGAAACAAGAAGTCTCTATAAACAAAAGCAATAAAGTTATCTGGATTTTTCCATGGTCAATAAAGATGAGAACATTTGTTCAAAGTTGATGTATGCTGCACAATTAATTACATACAGAATTAACAGAATCACAGAATCACAGAATTAACAAGGTTGGAAAAGACCATAGAGATCATCAAGTCCAACCTGTAACCTACTACCTAGACTATCACCAACCTATTACCCAATATTATCTCATAATCTAAATCTAAATCTAAATCTTGTCCCTGAGTACATCATCCAACCTCTTCTTGAACACCTCTAATGATGGTGACTTCCCCCCCTCCCTGGGTAGATTCTCCTTACCGGAGAAGCCACAGGCACTGTAGAATCATAGAATCCTAGAATGGCTTGGATTGGAAGGAACTTCTAGAAGTCATCTAGTCCAACCGCTCTGCAGGGAGCAGGGACAGCCTCAACTAGAGCAGGTTGCTCAGAACCCCATCCAGCCTGACCTGGAATGTCTCCAGGGATGGGGCCTCCACCACCTCCCTGGGCAACCTATGTCAGGGTTCCACCACCCTCAGAGGGAAGAACTTCTTCCCAATGTCCAATCTCAATCTCCCCTGCTCTAGTTTCAAACCATCACCCCTCATCCTATTGCTACAAGCCCTTGTAAATGGCCCCTCCTCGTGTTTCCTGTAGGGCCCCTTCAGGTCACTCCTTCTAGGGACACTGGGGAGTTGTCGCATCTTCTCACCCTGTGACACTAAGTGCTGTTCCACAGGTACGGTGCAGGGTAATGTTTGTGCTGAACATACAGAATCACAGAATCATTTAGGTTGGAAAGGACCTCTGAGGTCATCAAGTCCAACCATTTGCCCTACTCTACCAAGTCCAACACTACACCATGTCCTCAAGGACCATGTCTATGTGGCTTTTAAACACATCCAGGGATGGTGATTCAACCACCTCTCTGGGCAGCCTTTTCCAAGGCCTGACAACCCTTTCTGTGAATGTTTTTTTCCTAATGTCAAGTCTAAACCTCCCCTGTTTCAACTTGAGGTCATTCCCTCTTGTTCTGTCACCAACAACAAATGTTCACGAAAGCAGATGTTTGTGAAGACCTGAGAGACATCCTTCAGGTGAGTTTATTTTGGACTAGGTCTTGCTTGCTCTACATGCTAGTTAGGAGTGGGAGTTCTTTAGGCATGCTCCTGGCATGCATCTTCTAGTTTAATCCAAGAGTAATCTAGAATCATAGAATCCTAGAATTGTCAGGGTTGGAAGAGACCTCAAAGATCATCTGGTTCCAACCCCCCTGCCAAGGGCAGGGACACCTTCCACTAGAGCAGGTTGCTCAAGGTCCCATCCAGCCTGGCCTTGAACACTTCCAGGGATGGAGCATCCACAACCTCCCTGGGCAACCTGGGCCAGTGCCTCCCCACCCTCATGGTGAAGAACTTCTTCATAATGTCTGATCTGAATACACCCAGCTCTAGTTTTGCTCCACCAGCTCTCGTTTTGCACAATCTATTTGCACAATCTATTTTGTGCACTCTGATGACACTTCAGCAACATGAGTATGTTGGGTTTGGTTGAGATGGGGTTGATGTTCCCCGTGGCAGTTTTTATAGTGCTGTGAGGTAGATGGCTATTGATAAGACACCCATGTTGTGGCTACTGCTGAGCAGCACTCGCACAGCACCAAAGCTGTCTCTCCGACATCATCCCCCCTCAGTGAGATGGGATGGGCAAGATCTTGAGAGAGGACACAGTCAGGACAGTTGACCCAAACTGGCCAAAGAGATATTCTGCGCCGTATGATGTCATCTCAACTATAAAAGGGAGAGAAAATGGGGAAGATGGGCAGGTATCCATTAGAGAAGACATTTGTCTCCTGAGCAACCGCTATGCATATTGGAGCCCTGCTTCCTGCAAAAGGCCAAACATCACCTGCTAATGGGAAGCAGAGAATAAATCTTGGCTTTGCTTTGATTCATGTGCGTGGCCTTCCTTTCCTTCGTTGTGTTTTGGTTTTTTTTGTCTTTTCTATTAAACTGCCTTTGTCATAGCCCATGGGCTATTTCTATCTTATTCTCTCCCCTCTTGTGCTGAGGGAGGTAGAGGGGGAGCGATAGAGTGACTTGGGTGCCTGGCACTCAGCCAAGGTCAACCCACCACAGTGAGCCAAAGTACAACAGGGAAATCTGTTTCAAAAGTGTATTCCTGGTGGAATACCAATATATAATTGCTCAGGGAAACCTGGAAGACCTTAGGCTGTAAGTCGATACCTATGAACTCAGTGTTAAATGTAGTTCGCAAGCCTTGAGTGTCCATTCTCAGGCTACCTCAGATCCTTTAGTTTTTTGAAAGATGAATGTAGACTATGCTAATCCCATTAAAAAATTAAGGTATTTCCTCAGGGTGACATATTCCCTTGGCAGTGGGTAGTTAGATCAAACATGCCAAAACCATTGTAATCAAAACGTCTCTTTCAGAAAAGGACATAAATAAGAACAGAAGGGTTTGTTGACTTTTCTTTTGCTACAGAATACTAAAAACTGAGTAAATATTTAGATACAGAAAATTGTTTTCCTTCCTAATAAACCCCTCATGATTTTCGGAGGGTGCTGAGTGTACTTCTTCACAGAGGAGCTCCACACTGAATGTTGTCCATATATTAGGTGCCAGGCTTTGCCATAATCAGCTATTGCTGCTGCCTTTTCCTTAGCAGACCACAATAATGCTGAGAAAACAACAGCATCTGAGCTGTGCAACTGTTCTAATTTCCTATCCGACCATTAAAATGAAACATTTGTAAACATTGAAAAACTCTTCTGGGATAAGACACTTCACATATAACTGTTATAATTCATGTTGCTAAGTATTCTTCAAGCTAGAAAGAGGAAGAAAATCTTGGTGGCAATTTAATTTGAAGTCTTGCTGCAAAATGTAGGTTTGAATCTCTGTTTGCATGAATATTAATTTTACATAAGGCAAATAACAGCAGATACTCTGCACTTACCTGACAGTTTAGGTGTCTTTAGCGAGGGTTGCAAACCCTGTTCCAAATCTGGCAAAGTGGGGATTTGAATTTGAATCTCTCATGTCTCTGACCAGCACCTTGACTCACTGAACTAGATTTGGGGAGGGAGAAGGGTCAAAGACATCTCATTTCGCTTATTTTTGTGCATAGCATTGAAATCCTGGTCCTTAAAAACAGAATGTTGAGGATGAGATGCAGATGTGTAAACAGAAGCACCTAACGTCATTTAATTTATCTGCTACAGGCTTGAGGAGGAGTGGTTGGAAAGCTGCTCAGCAGAGAGGGACTTGGGGGTGTGATTGATAGGCAGATGAACATGAGTCAGTGTGTGCCC